>CAWUPE010001114.1:0-21990 GCA_963924145.1 Pyrausta purpuralis | reverse complement strand
CAAAAAAACAGATGCTGTGGATATTTAAAAAAATATAATAATTAATAACTTTATATTGTAAAATAAATAAAAAACTTTATATTAAAAAAAAACTAGATGCTGTGAATATGAAAACGTTTTTATGATTTAAATTTACCCTAAGGATTTATACCAAGTTAGCTTTCGCCAAATAATTTTAGTACTAAAGCTTAATATACGTTTTTATCTCTACTAGTATATTTTACCTCTTTGGAGATATCCATGACGCCAGAAAGCGCGTGCTTGACGTCTTGTTTGCCGACAGTGCTCTTGAACAGTTGCGTCATGTCTTCAATCTTCGCATTTGCTGCTAAATTCTTAGCGTTGTTCGTCAAGTTCTTTAGCATCATCTGTAGGGAAAAAAATCAGTTGTATTAAATGTGCTTATCAGTAACGAACGTCGTCGTTCGCGTCGGAAAATCTAACAAGAGCACCACATACGAAGCTGCTTGAGTTTACATAAGTATGTAAACTCAAGCAGCTTCGGCAGCAGCTAGAATAAGTATTCTTGTTTATACATTCTTATTCTTGAAATATAATTTGGTGTACCAAGGAAAGGCAGAATAGCAAATGTTGAGCTTCAGGTTTTAAATAGTAAAGATCGAAATATCACGAAATCTATCCAAGTACTAAATAATGTTTAAAGTAAGAAACCATTTTTTTGTTGGATTGACTTACCGTCTTATCAGTCATAGGCGGCAGTACAACAGTCTTTTCTAGAATCTTCATCACAATCTTCCACAATTCCTTGAGCAGACGCTTGAGAACAGTCTTTTCGCAGGACTCCGCGTACATGGTCAGGGAGCCATCCTGGGGTAGAAAAATAATGATGAAAAAATCAGTTAAAGATAGTGTAATTCACTTCAATTTAAATTCAGAATAGTGACACATAAATGGGTTTTGGTAGAACCCCATTTATGTGTGATCGACCCAAATGTCCACGGGTAACATTAACGATAAACTAACTTAATGTATTTATTTTGTTATTTTTTTCAATTACTAGTTTTTTACATTATGCTACTTAACTCGTTTTTATTTGTGAAAATAAATAAAAATAACTATTCAGGTGTTTATTATGTTTTTTTGACGTGATAACGTCTTTAAAATCGTTTTAGTCGGGTGACATGTTCAGAAACTTGTGTCACACCAAAACCTCACGAGCGCTATCGCAGGTATAACGAGAGAGAGACGGACCGATCTCCCGTCTCATCTCGAGCGCTGCCAGTCATTCCGTGAAACTTGTCACGCGGAATCACGTTCGAGTGAGTGGACCACAGGAGTGGACCGTTATCACGTAAACATCTCGATCGTAAACCTACTTTACAAACAACCATTTTTTTTGTTCTGAAAGAGGTTTCAAAGTTTTTGACAAGGTTCCAGGACTTCAGCAACTTGCCAGGGTATACATAATTATCAGAGTCTTGATGAAATTTTAGCTTACCAAAATATCCATAAGTGGCCTCAGCACTTCGTCAGCCTCGTGGTGCGCGGGTGGCTGCGGGGCGCCGGGTGCTCCGCCCCCGCCTACTTTCTGTAGCAACTCGCCGAGTTCTTTGACGCTCGCTGTGATTCGAGTCTCCAAACTGTAGGGTAGAGTTTGTGGTCGTTTAAGGCTAAATTGAAAACTTGAGGGCCTAAATACTGACGACGATTTTATGCTTCAAATAAATAATTTATTCGAAGAACTGGCGTGGTTAGGTGCCAGTAATTGAAATTCATTATTTTTAATAGCTTATCTGTTTCAAACGAAAATCGCTACACAAGCCACAAAAACGGTCGTCACTCGAAACAAAAGACGACGCGACGCGCAATCGACACGCCTTTGGGCGTTATGGTAGTCAGGCAGCGTTGAACTGGATAGTACATAGTCTTAGATTAGGGATCAATAAAAATAGTTAGTACTAGTAGGTAAAATAATAGTTGCTTGATCTGTTTGACCATTTCGATGATATAACTGACCTTTATAAAGATGTAATAGGAAACCAATTGGTAGAGCGTTTGGCCCGGTTAACCAAGAAGTTGCTTGTTGGAGTTCCGCCCGTGCGCAAATTTTTGATTTCTTATTTCATCTTTATGAATATATAATATGGCAATGGAGACCCTTCGACTAAAGATGCAGCATATTATTTATGTATTATATACAGACTGCCTACACAACCGGTCGCTGTGGAAAGCCATGGGGGAAGCCTATGTTCAGCTGTGGACATCCTTTGGCTGATAATGATAATGATTTACCCTTCCATGGTCAGATCAGAGGGGCTTTTAGGTTATAATGATCTGGTTTAAACACTGAAGTCAGCCCATCCAAGTTCTTGGATGTGCAGGATGAGCTTGGATGAGCTGAGCAGCTTCAGGCACGTCTAAAGGTCTTTACAACTTTGGCCCGCTCGGATATTTTTAAATACTGACTCCACACTTTATTTCCGAACACCCGACAATACATACGTGACGTGATTACATTACGTGACATAAACGCCCGAGAGACATAATAAACTACTGATGATATCAACCACCATACCTAATAGCAAACATGGAAGCCAGTTCATCCAAGGTGCTGTTGAGACTCTGCTGCAGATCGTTCAAGATGTCTGCTGCATCTCGCTCCAATTTCGTCCCGCCCATGGCTTCGAACATCTTCTCTAGTTGTACCCTTAGTTGTTGAATGTTGTTCATCAGGATACATGCCTGGGAAGAAGAGGGTTTTAAGCTAGCGTTCCAGGGCTAAGGGTAATCCTACTAATATTTTAATAGAGAAAGTTTGTGATGTATGTTTATTACTCCTTCACGCAAAACCAATGAATGGATTTTGATTAAAACTTTACGATAATAAAGCTCATACATCGGAATAGCTTATTTTGATATTTTTTTAACATCCGATATATAAACGGGTGCAGCCGCGGGGAATCGCAAGTTTTAAATAAATCGGAATAAAACTCTATGTTAGTACTCTATTGCTTTTCAAATGCTGCTTCACATGAAGTGACTTTTAGTAACTAGCAACTTGTTGGTGATGTGCAAGGAAATGGAAATTTCCAGAGGCACATTGTTCTGCTAGGTAGATATCAAATTTCTAGTGGATCGATTTACAGTCACATCCAAAATATGAAATGCTTTATCGCAATAACAAACATCACGAGTTTGATTTTATGTATCAGATCGGTTCTGTTATTATTACAACTTTACTATCTAAATCTGGATCCAGACGACTGCAACGCGTAATGTATTCCACCGTGTAATGTAACACGAATTCTACTTGTGGACGGCACTAAGAGCATTACATGTAACGCTTGCACCGGCGCTGGCTGTCGGTTATTCGCACAAACACAAAGGCGCTCAGTGCTCGTTTGGACGGCGTCTGTGACGGTCGTGTCAGGTGTATCACGACATTCCTATTCCGCTTGTTCGTAGCAACTGCGTAGAAACAGCTCTTGAAATATATTCTTGGACCAAATTCGCTTTGACTTCGTGTGCCACCCACACTGTTGACTCCAAAATAACACGTTGGTTATCTCAAATTACGCGTTACACTCGTTTGGACCCGGATTAAGCAATTGGGTTTCATTTGGCAGCACCTCCATTTCATGAGGTTAATCAAATTCTAGCCATCACTTACCACTCTTTCCTCCTTCAAATGCTCAGGGGAATTCTTTCTTCACGATATCAGCATACGCAACAAGCACCTTCACGATGGTCTTCGCGAATCTCTTCATATACCGTTTCCATATCTCAGGGTCGGGACACTCGAGTTTTGAGACCACATCGAAGCATTGCGTCAGTTGGGTAAAGACATCAACGACGGAGTTACTGAAGAGAGCATGCTCGCTTGATTTTTGGAACTGGAAAAGAAGTTTGCGCTTTTTAGTTCTGCGTTTGCAACCCTATAGTATGGCTTTTTATTGGTGTATGTTATGTATGTGTTTGTTTATAAGTGTATAATATATATCCTTTATATCTTTTGGATAATAAAATGATAGGTTGAGTCATTATTTTGAGTATGTACTTAAATTATTTAATCATTATTTAATAACCCAAAAAAGAATATAAATTTTACGAATATAATGCTTTGGAATAAAGCTGTACACACACACAGCTGACACAAAATACAAAACTTTTGCTATAAATATTTTAATGCATTTTATTTTATTTCTTTTGTTATGAATTTATGAGCGATTGTAAAGTGTTTCCTTTGAGTATTATTTATTTATTGCGTTTTAACTCTTTCTACACTGGTCTCATACTTTATGTGAATATTTATGTTGCGTATAAAAAATAATTTTGATCATTTTTTTTGGCGACAATTATTATTTTAATAACACCATTTTTATGACCTACCCCATCTCTCTTATCCCTGTTGAACGCTCCATTCAGATACTCCAACGAAACGTCATCGTTCTCGTTCAGCCATTGCATGACGAACGGCTCGAACCACGCAGGGTATTCCGGTACCGCCCCGCAGTATGGCGGCACGTCTTTCACGTAGTTTGTGTGGAGCCATTTCACCTGGAAGAAAATAAAGTATAAAGCCATCCGTCATCTATTATTCGCTTAGCAAAAACACTATTACTACAGACTGTAAACTAAGGTATTAGACTAATTAGGCACAATAGTAAAATTACTACTCTAGCAATCATTGCATCTCTTTTAATTTTCCCGCGATTTCTTCCTATGCGGTGGACGTCATTCTATTTACACATGTTCATTTTTATCGCAAAGAGTCGGATTATTCTATGTGGCCAGGATTCTTGTAATGCAATGTTGAAATTGAGGTTTGATATTTTAAATCATAATTGTTCAACTTTTTTCTTTTCTTTATGGCCAGTCCTTTTTCAAGTCTCATAATTTGAACGTCGAAAAGAGGTTTGCTATAGATTTTATTTATGTACCTACCTTGAAGTGTAAGTTCATGTATGCGGAAGACTTGCAGAGCCGATGCTGTTCGTGTTCTTCTAATGCGTATTTCATGTCCACTGCGAATAGTGACCACATCGTTGCGGCAGATAACTGAAAAAAAAGGAAATACTCAAACATTCTACCAACTGCTTTAGAATGTTTTTAACACTCACAGTGTCATATTTTATATTCATAAAGATGAAATAAGAAACCAAAAATTTTTGCGCACTTTTGCACAATTTTTGGCTCGGTTTGCCAAAAGGTTGCTGGTTCAAGTCCCACCCGTGCGCAAATTTTTGGTTTCTTATTTCATCTTTATACTACCAACTGCTTTAAATTTGTGTGGTATACTATATTATGCGTACTTCCATAAATTCACTTAATTTTATTTAGAGGTATCAATATTCTTTTTAATTTTAAAATTTTGACTTTTTCAGTAGTTACAAGCCAATAGGTACGGTCGCGGTCTCCACCGTCCGGTGTCGAAACAATGGGCGTCCCTTTAAAACATCTCAGTGAAGTACAATTGATTTTAGTTATTACTGTGGTAAAGCGGCGGTAATCTCAATAGTACATGAAGGCGTTCCATAAACAAGTTTTAATAATAACTAATAAGTTGTTTCCTCTTACCTGTCCAATATTCAATTCCTGCGGGAACTGGTTTAGAACAGGCGCGTAACTGTTCCTGTCCTCTTCTATCACAGAGACGATGAGAGCTATGAGTTTGTGCCAGAAGTCTACCGAGTCGAGCTGCGGCCCGTGGTCTGACGGGTCTCGTTTTGCTTCGTTTGGATCCACCTAGAAAAAGTACAAGATTTTAATTTACTTTAACCAAACTGTACTTTAAAAAACAGCAGCTAGAAAGTATGGCCATAGGAGGGCCCGCAACGTTTCGGTTAATCAACTGGAGGCCGAATCTCGGGCAATAGAACATTTTTCTTGTGGTAATTCGATTGCTACTTTAACCGTTTGACCTAAACAAAACAAATAAAATATCTACACTTAAAAAAAACTATCGAAAATTCGATCGGTGAACTTTTTTGGTATACGGATTGCACGAGAATTGCCCCTGATGTGGGCGGACTTTATGGGAGTAAAAAAGAATAGCGGCGCAGACACATGCTTTTTTTTATTTGAAACCACTATTTAGGTATACGCATACGCAACGCATACGGTAGTACACCTCGATCGATGATTATATTTTTTGGTTAGTATAAAGGTGATCACACACTTATCCGAGCCGAACGCGCCGCCGTTCAGCTTAAATATGAAAGTAGATAGTCTTAGACGCTAGGTTTGTAGGAGGCTACAAGACTAGCGTCTGAACCCTGAGTTTTTGGAATAAGTCCACCTTTTTACACATTGGATTCCAATAAAGTTTGAAAGATAAGTCAATAAAAAAACTAGAATGTGCAAACCTGGAATTCCCTATTGTAGAGCTCGTAGCAGTTCTCAAACAGAAATTGATATGTTGATCTAAGGCAAGCCTTCACACAGTCTTTGACTACTGTGCTGGCACGAGGTGGGCTGCTGAGCTCTTGAACCTGAAACAGAAATGTTATATTAGAGAAAAACAATAGTTTGTACGCATGAACATCGTAGATTTACTTTTATTGACCCCTTAAATATCAGCTCTTTAATAGAATGTATTCGGATACGGGCAGGTAAAAGATTATGTAACTGCTTAGATTAGTAAGGTTAGGTATTGACATCACGACAGTTCATGAAAATGCATATTATATTTGTTTATTTATGCAGATACTTATAAGGGGAAATTTTACGGTGGGTTTTACCTTTACACTCTGGCTTAAAGTTTAAATCGGCTCTATCGTACTCATTATTATTAGTCAAAATGTGTAGTTTAGAGCCTGTTACTTTATCCATAAGATTTAGGGAAAACATTTCGATAGGTTCTTTACCATACCATTCTGACAAATTTAGTTCTGCAACTGACTGCTAGAGGCGCTGTGCAATTTTCAAAACACTTTTTACGTCGTCGCTAGCGAGTAAGATCGCTGTTAACTGATGGTAACGGTACTGGTAAACAGTATGTGGGAATTGCAGTATCTCACGTAGTTGTGGTAGAGACAATGTGCACTAAACTAACCTTCATCCTAAAGAACGTGATGCTGGTGAGCAGATCGACAGTGGACTTGAGATCCATCAGTTTCTCAGCACTCGAGGCGGGGAAGTTGTTTCTGTACATCGACAGGTCGATCCTGAGCGAGTTATGTAGCTGATCCAGAAGTTTGACAAACTTCTCTTTCTGTAAAGAAACACATAATTTTATCACATGATGGTATGTTATGCTCATAATGACGACATCCTCACAATGTCGTGATAAAGCATATTTTCAAATACTAGCTTGAGCCTTTTTACTGTAAAGACTGATCCCAAAAAGCTAATTTAGCTCTTGCTAATAATGGATTCTAAGAATTGAGCCTAAATAGTTTTTATCATGCAAAAAAACTAATATTATGTTTCAATCAATTGGTAGATGAAACCTAGCTTCGATAATTTCTGACTACAAAGTTGGTTGATTTTTTTGAAAGTTATTACCCCTCTAGGAAACCGCACTGAGCCCGCGTGGTGGATTATGGCACATACGAGTACCATCTTACACTCGAGGGACAGTAGTGGGTTGTTTACGAAAATTAGTTCTTTTAACTGGCTGTAAGGTTTTACTATGTAGCAATAAAAAGGTAACAACAAGGAACAGGCTGGTATATACAAGGGAGTCAAGCATATTCACCCATTTCGCGAGTTTTTGGTTTATAGAAGTTTTTTATTATTACATGACCTCTATTTCAAATCACTCTCGTCAATATTCCAACTGATTTTCATTCGCAAATCAATTTAAAGTCAACAAAAATCACGCAATATTTAAACAACTAATTACTATTAACATCACACGCCATCTTAACGCGAGTGATTAAAAAAAAGAGCCGCCGGTCTTTGATCGCATGCTACTATGGAAACCGAAAGTTAGCGACATATATTACTGTAACGATTCAGTTGGTAATTTATTACTTTATTTAATGTATCCACGTTGTAATTAACTTACCCCAAAATTAGAAGCAGCGAATCGGTCTGAAGCAGAAACAGCCGACGAAGCCGTGGTATGAGCGTAATATGCGTTGATATTCGCCAACAGCGTTGACATGACGGCCGGCACTCCCGCGCATAGGTACTTCGTTGATAAGCAGTGGAAATGCCTGAAAAACAAATGAAGGAGTTAAACTACAGATTCTTTATTTCAAGGAGCTACATGTCAAAATCATAAAAATATGAGGAGCTACATGCCATATCAAAATCATAAAAAGATGGATAAGTTTTATGTAGGTAATTTGGACACTATACTATTATGTCCGAAAATAATAATATTGCGCGGTATACATATACAGTACGCCTTTTACAAGAAAAAGGAGCAAAAATTAAAAATATACCTTTAATATAAATTATGAATATACCTTTAAGTAACTTGTAATCAATTATAAATGGATTGAATATATCACTTGCAAAAGTTTTTTTTTGTAGGTATTTTCTAAATAAAAAAAAGTACTAGTAATGTATTGCAAATAAATGTATCCAGTCATAGAATTTGTCATGGTTATTTACTCAATGAGCTAGCGATTTCGATATACATTGATTAGGGATACAAACTTTTGAACACAGACAGACAAATACACTTACTCGTAAATAAATATACAATAAACAGACACACACACACACACTTATTTAACATTAACATCGAGTATGAGTCGAAAAGGCAGTCAAAATGGCAAGGCAGCGACTTTGGATAACTATATCTCTGAGTTAAAGTATATAAGAGCACTATGACCAGGTCAAATTTTCAATAGAATCATTAAATTTTTTGCTCCTATTACATACCATACCTTGTATATGTCATCGTAATATTGAAAATCCGCGAATTTATAATCAAACGGGTCAACAAGCTCGATAAGGTTCAGCATCTATACTTTTTTGGTACTTGCATGTCAACCCAACACGAAGGATCGACGGGAATTCGCTTCGCTCGACCCGTTTATCCTTCACCTACCCTAGCTCACCACTTTTCCCAGTGAGTCATCATTTCATTCAACGTTATTAACCTTTTCGCAACTTTCCGAAATACCTATGTATTCAGCTTCAGTGCTAGATAATGCAATATTATTTTGCTTTTTACTCCCCCGAGAGATTACACCACCAGAAAGGTTAATGTATGAAATTACATACAATTTCGATACAGTTACAGCGGTTGAAATATTACGGTGACATATACATAAAAGTGTGTATCATAATGAGTAAGTACCATTTGTTAATATCGTCATCATCATCATTATCAGCCAAAGGACGTCCACTGCTGAACATAGGCCTTCCCCACGGCTTTCCACAGCGACCGATCACTAGCGGTCTCTATCCATTTTGATCCTTTGATCTTTACGAGGTCGTCCGTCCATCTTGTCTGGACGTCCTACGCTGCGTCTTTGGTCGAAGGGTCCTCAATCTAGAACTATCCTGCCGCAACGACCATCAGTTCTTCGCGCTATGTGCCCTGCCCATTGCCTCTTGAACTCACTGATTCTCAAGGTCCGTTACCTTAGTTCTTCTATGTATCTCCTAATTTCTGATTCGATCCCGTAGAGTGTAGAGAAACACCTAGTAACCCTCACCATCGCTCGTCGTGTGTTTTTTTTTTTTTTTTTTTAATATTAATATAACAAAATTGCTTTTGCCATTTTACTAACATTAAGACTTACAATAAATACCTAATAAAGTCCGCAAAATTGTTTCATCAAAAATCTAATACATAACTTTACAAGTTGTGGCCAAAAAGCCGCTATTCAAGTGAGATTAATATTCCAATATTTCGGCAACGTCAAAATCGTTTAGCCCTGAATAAATTAGTTCCAATTATGGCGTGTTGTTTCCACCGTAACATCAACGTTGTTGCAAAAATGTAACCCGAGCTAACGCCCGCATAAATTCGCCACGAGTGAAATCGAACTTAACCTCTTACGACAGAAAATCAATTTTAACTTATCCCAAGCTCTTTTATATTTAAGTTCCGGTCATGAAAACGGAGTTTGCCTGAGCAGTTACTCTTGCAGTAAACGTTGATCGTATGGCCTTAAGAGTATCTTTTTAGGGTTCTCCGTCTCACTTGAGATAGGCTGTCGTTTCAAAATAGTTATAGATGCCACGTCGGAAAAGCTCTCGACAAACCTATTTACCTAAATCGGTTGACCTAAAAAATCCGACTCTGAATTACATCCGTGAGTGTATAAAGTATACTTAGTGAGTGACAGAAAGCAAAATATGAAAAACTTTGCGTATTTCTTATAATTTAACTATATTTACAGACAAATGTGTTCATACAAAGTCGAGAGGCGGTCTGTTTAATGTTTCTTGTAATATTAACTATTTTATAATATCTTTAACGATATCAATTGTTTACAATAGAGGTGTTTAAAGCGCATTAGGGAGTCAACATTTTTCCAGTACCGACTTAAGTAATCAACATAGCCATTAACTACATCGAATAAAAAAAATAAGTAATACTTTTATCAAAAAAAAAACAGGCGCTCACAAGAAAACATTTTTGTAGCCTTAATTGGTATGAGAAAAACGTGTTTTCTAATTAGGCCATGTTCTAATTTGGGCTTATATAGTAAAGCTGTTTGCACAACGAGACAATATGGCGTTTTCTATGCAAATGTACGTGGCTCGTGCTTAATATTATGAAGGCAGAAACTATGTACGAGTATATACACGGTAATTGTGCCTGGATAAGTATTCTTTAAGATTAGATTTTCCGCTTAGTAAGTATAAGTTTCATGATATAAAAAATATGAAAGTTTTTTCTTAGATAGTTGCTCAATACAAAATAACATCTTTCAGTTGTTCCAATCTGATTGTTATTATTATTTTATCGGAGACTTCTTTCTTAGATTTATCTAAAGCTTATCTCTACATTATATGATGTTTTAAATATATAACTTTGTATAACAGTATTTGTTCTCAGGTGTGTTTTATTTGCTCTATTCCGAGTAATATTGAACTCAAGCCTAATTGATAAAGCACCATATGCAAGGTATTATGTTAAAAATAATTTTGAAGAGCCGCGGTCACTATGAAATTAAAAAAAGAATGTCAAATGTAATAACAGAGATGATTTGCTGCCGTTGGGGTGACGGAGTGCATGCTTTGAGCGAACCTGCGTCATCTCACCTAAGGCGGATTGAGGGAAACGGAGGTTTTAGTGGGAACACCTGGACGAACGAAGGGAGTCCCACATAAGCCACTGCCCCCCTCCCCTGGGCAGCGAGTATGCATAAAGCATTCCTTACGCGAAAAATAAGGCTAAAAATTACTAAGATAATAACCGAACAATTTGGAAATATTTTTTAATAACAGCATGTTATATTGGAGGTACACTTCTTTAATTGGTAGGGTAACCTTATTTTTGGTTTTAACCTAATACTATCTTTTTTGTAATAAGGGGGACTATGTTCATCATTAGTACTTACGTCATAGCCTGATAGATGGCTTCGATGCCGTATCTCATTGCAAACTCGTCGACGATCTCCTCAGGGTTTTCGTTGAAGTAGACCTTCCACGCGTCGTCGCCTCTCGCCGCTGGCAAGGTTACTGCTCCTCCGTTCTCTTCGCATAAGTAGTGGAACAGGTTTTCATGGAGGCAGGTGTACTGTTGAAAAAATACAGCATTAATGAAGTATTTATTTAGCCCCAGATCCTAGAGCTTAGGACACAGAAGATATTATAGTACTCTTAGGAGACAAGAAAATAAAATTTTCCACCTATAAAGTCACTTAACTACAGCACCATGATAGTGCAATGTGCAAAAGTTGGCTTAAGCTTGCAGCTTAAGCTAAAAGCCCGTCGAGTCAGCTTGTTAGAGGCGTACTTGGTTTAATTATTTTCGTGCATGATATACTCAAGAATATTAATAATAATATAAAATATAAATGGATGCAATCCACGCTTATAAGAATTATGAAAGTTAAACCCATTTTGATGACAAACACACAGTGAAGCTTGTTTAGGTTTTTCTGTCGCGAACTTCTGATTCGGTAATTTAGCTTGTTTCAGCAGGAATAAAATTCTGTGTAAGCATAATTAAAGGTCATAAGACCCTTAATGCTTCAACACCCGAGCGGTTGCAGGCAACCGCATAACAATAGAATTTGCATTGTGTCTCGTTCACATACGCTTGAGGGATTAATAACATTATTTATCAAAATCATTAAAATACCTATTTATTGACTTAACAATACTGACATATTATATCTACATTAAATTAGTTTTGTTCGTTTTGTCATCTCATTAACTCTACCCACAACCAAAATGGCAAACAGTTTGTCTCGGCTTTTAAAATGCGGTTTCACTCTTAATTATTTTGGTTTATTTCTGTATAACTATTCAGGGGTACTATAAAAGTTTACAGTCAAATGAAGTTTAATTGATGCATTTTATAATTCACATTATATAAAAGTTGTTTTATAAAATCGTTTATGTGTTTGTGTAACCTATCATGAGGACGAAGAGTGCTTTCACATGTAGGCGACTGATATTTTCTTGCGTCTTTTAGTAGCGATGCAGTCTCGCTTCTGCATCAACGCTAACACGCGTTAGCATCGATGAAGTCGCAAAATGTCAAATACTCTCGCGATGCAGCATCTGGCAGAAATTGTCAAATTATGTACTGAATTCTGGCACTGCATCGATACTAACGTGCGTAAGCATCGATGCAGTCGCGCTTCTGCATCGATGCTAACGCGCGACTACATTGATGCTAAATTAAATCTGTTAATTGCGTAATTCGAGATGCTGAAGAACGTTTTCAAAACGCGCGACTGCATCGATGCTAAAAGCCGCTGTGTGTAAGAGGTTTAAAGGTTGACATTTTGCGACTGCATCGATGCTAGCGCGCGCTAGCATCGCGACTGCATCGCTGCTTAAAGTCGCCGTTTGTAAAGGGTCTAACTGGCAGCATCAGCGCGCAGCAGTCGCGCGGTAGCAGCAGCAGCAGCGCCGCTGTTTTGTTATGTATGGACATCCGCTATATCCACATCAGCATACGTACGCAAAAATTTAGATCTTATAATGAAAAAATGCACAAAAAAGTCTTAAATGAACTCTTCACATTAATAGGAAAGGAATCCGTTTTAGGAAAACAATTTCTTTTTGGAGTCTGTGCTCTGATAGTTGATGCTTGATGGTCAAAGTGATGGCACCGACTCCAAAAAGAAATTGTTTTCCTAAAACGGATTCCTTTCCTTTTAATGTGAAGAGTTTATTTAAGACTTTTTTGTGCATTTTGGTTTTGAAGTCGGTTTTTACTATTTTTAAAAGTTTATTTTATTTCTTCATTTTTAGTGATTACATAAGAGGGGGGGGGGGGGTGGGGGGGGGGGGGGGGGGGGGTTTCACCTTTTGGTTCTATTTTTTTAAGAAGCTACAAATTACCTACCTATACCTAAGGAGTTCCACCATCAGCTCAGCCCCACAAGATGGTGACTATCAGACGTAACAACACGTCAACATTAAGATTCTAGTAAAGAAACACTATACGTGGCTTTCAAATTTGAGGGTTTCCCTCGATTACACCAAGATCCCATCATCAGATCCCAGAATGGAAAAAATGGGACCAACTAGAAGGTACACCCTCTAAGTAGGTGAAAAAAAATTTCGATTCGGTCGACAAACGACTGAGATATGAGGTAACAAACATACAAAAAAAAAACATACAGTCGATTTGATAACCTCCTTCTTTTTTGAAGTCGGTTAATGATATTCATTCGTTTAATACAAGAAATGAAAACAAACTTGTCATTCCAAACTTTAGGTCAGCCAAAACCATTAATTCATTCTTGGGAAATTGTGTCAAATTTTTCAATAGTATACCTAATAATGTTATCAAACTACCTATTAATAAATTTGAGTTACATGTCAAAACTACACGGACAGTCGAGCCTGCACCAAACTGATGTACCCACTTGTATTTTTGTGGCAGCTAGTGGTGACTAAGTTAGTTCCGGCGTTTCTTCTCAGCACTTGCCAGATTGTCTGTGTCTTGTCTCGAAGCGCTAAAGGGGTCCAAAAGATAAGGATACATGTTCTAGCCCCATATGGGCCATAATTGATTGATATAAACTAATTATTGACGTTCATAAGTGGAATTTCGTGTCCTAAATTGAATAAATTAGCTTTGACTTTTGACTTTGCTGCTGCCGCGCTGCTGCGCACTTAATTTGTGAAATTAATTCTACCAAATTTTAAAAGTTTTGTTCTCGAATAAGCTCACAATTATTTATTTCCATTGAATTTTAACAAACAAGTTAATTGTTACGTTTCAAAGCACAATAAATCGTTGACACAGATTTATTCGATTACAATACGTTTTTTAACTCGCACGATTCAAAACGACCTAACTATTTTCCGATATCGCCCGAACCAATTACAATTCTCTTCGAAATTCGTTTTGTTTTTTGTTTTAGTTATTGGATTTTTTGAACAAAGGCGACGCTGCCGAAACCAGAAATCTGTGGATGGTAAAGCAAAACCAAAAAACTTGAATATTGTGAATCTGGCTGACTGACTGATCTGACTGTTATGGCGGGCAGTAAGGGGTTAAACATTTGACTTTTGGAGTGTCTAGAAACATTTTCTTTTTATATTAGAGACATCATAGATAAGTCAGCCAGAATGGTATTGATAAACGTTGTTTGTATTCGATAAAATTGCAGAAATATTGGAAATGTAGATGCGTATCGGTATTTACCGGAAATTTCATATTTATAAGCAAAGTTGAAAAGAAAATGTCTCGTTACTATGCGATTAGAAACTGAGGAGCGATTATAATTGTGTTTCAAACATGTTTTAATAAATTAAGTTAAAGTCTTAGAAGCTTTTATTATTAGCTTAGTCAGTATTGTGTTTACAGATTTCAAAATATGTAGATGTATTTTTTTATCTGCTACTTTTTTACAAATTAAAAAAAAAATGGCCCATTTTTGATCCCATTTGTTACGTGCTTTATTTAATCGTTATTAAAATAAATACTTATTTTGGATCTGCTTCTGGAGAGATTAAATCTTGGCAAAGCAGTTAATAAAAACTACTATACGATTCAATACCTCAAGACAAGATGACACAATCATCCTGTCGTAATTTTCAAAAAAATAGCTGCTATAATTTATTCGGACTGGTACTTATAACAGTTAAATTGAAATTTATTTACTGGCAACACCGATATATTGTTGGAGGGGAGTTTTGTATTCGGGGAGAGCGCGGAGTCCGGCAGTTCAGTTGGTTTGTGGCATCAAGTTGAAGAGGTTGTACCTAAAGTTATACCCTGTTCGAAGAATAAAAGTCTTGAAGAAGTCTCAGTGTTATAATTTTTCTACAATCCTAATGTAATGCAGCACCATAACTTGAGTAAATCTGGTAATTATATGGAAAAAGCGGTAGGATTTGACCTTATGATCTGAGGTCTTGTTATAAAATTTAAGAAGATGATGATTTGACAGAAGTGTAAGGTTAGAAGAGAGGTTTGTAAACTAAACTTGTCACGCACGAGCTATCTATAAATAGTACATATTATTGCCATAAAACTTCCTTGATAAGTGATTGCACGTAACCAATTTTTCATCCATATGAACTAAGAAAAATCCAAACTTAAGGTTTGCCAAAGAGCTATGGAAAGAAGCGTTTTGGGTATTAAAAGGATTGATAAGATCCGTGATACCACAATACGCTCCAGAACTCGCATAGCAGATATAGGCGAAAAGACAGCAAAGCTTAAATAGGAGTGGGTGGGACATGTGTGTAGAATGCACCCGGATAGATGGGGCCAAATCGTCACGCGATGGATACCACCTGATGGCTATCGACGAAAGGGTAGACCAAAAAGAGGTGGTGTGACGTCTGTCCAGCTTTGCGAGGGATTGGGAATTGTTGGCTGCTGACAGAGACACATGGAAAAAATTGGGGGAGACCTTTGCCCAGCAGTGGGATGATGTAGGTTAGATAAAAAAAAACCTACGAATTATTCTTCATATTTCATCAACCCTAAAAGCTTAATTAATAATGAACAAATGGAGTGTTGCAGACAAAGTCAGAAGTAAGAGGCAGAGTATTTTAATTAAACGTGGAGCCAGCGAAATGTTTTAGTCCGCGGAAAAGTTTGGAGGAGCAGGGGTGTGGAGCATTTCCGACTTTGGAGTTACGCCTTTTTTCCAAAAACTCTAGATGTTCATGTAGTCACTAATAATTGTGTCAATTGTATAATACACGAGATCATATAGGTATCTTGTTTGTTTATTTGATATTTGTAAGCATTTTAAAGGTTTGTAAAACAAAGGGAAAGTTCTTAAAAATGTGTGTGTTAATCACAATTTTTAGCCTCTACAAAGATGTATATAGATGATGTAACAGCGATGTAATTAAGCACCCTTATAAATTATTTTACTAGTAACTAAGACAACTTCATTAGATAATTAAAAATGAGGCCGGAATCAGTGGTTCTTTTAATGAATCCCGGTATCAGGGGTGTTACGTCACAGATTTTAGGTTGTTACTAAGTTGAGAATTAATTTGAATAAGGTTGCCAATTCCGATTGCCAAAGTCAACATTTGTCATTTTATAGATACAATTCTGAAATGAGCAGTAGCCAATTGTTGTTCATAACTGGCTAGATTTGTTCAATAATTCTAAAGTTAAGGCAATGGTTCCACATGTTATATTCCTGTGGTAAAATATCAAATTAAACCTCTTTGTAATATTTTTCACTTCGCTTCATTTCTAAAGATTAAACAAAAAGAAATGAAAAGTGAATCAATGACTCATAATTAATCACGAAATCCAAACAATACAACTTATGATCATATGAACGAATTATCTTAAAACGAAAATTCTGCTCTAAAGATGGAAGTTATAAAATTAGACTCCTAGTAGGGTTAAAATGGCTTATTGTGCGGTCAAGTTGCGAGTGGAAAGCTAGATAATATTATTGAAGTGAAAAACTTCTTTAGCGGCGTTGAGCACTTCTGTGGGATGGGGGAAAATGTGAAACTCGCGTCAGGACACGTGGGCTGATCGAAAAACCGTAAGACGGTTGGCGAAATTATGGATGTAAGTTGATTTTTCTGAGAGATAAACTTTTTAATGTAATTTAATATAATATAAATTGCAATGTTTGTGTACGATAGCGCAATAAATAAATATTGTATTCTATTATTTTTTTTTTAACCTACACCATCCCACTGCTGGGCAAAGGCCTCCCCCAAACTCCGCCATCTATCTCTATCCTTGGCCAACGACTCCCAATCCTTAGCAAAACTGACCAAATCGTCACACCAGCGCTTTCTAGGTCTACCTCTGCGGCGATAACCATCTGCTGGTATCCAACGCGTGACGATTTGGCTCCATCTATCCGGGTGCATCCTACATATGTGTCCCGCCCACTCCCACTTTAGCCTCGCTGTCCTTTCGCCTACATCCACTATACCAGTTTTGGAGCGAATTGTGATATTACGGACCTTATCCATCCTGTTAATACCCAACACGCTCCTCTCCATGGCTCTTTGGGCAAACCCTGATTGTATTCTATAAAAATATTATATTATTATTATTATTATTATTACAAAAATGATAGTACTTTTATATTGATAATAAGAGCAATTCATTCAAAATTATTCCCTAACTATTCCAAAAAATCAAAAATGCACAACGTTGATATTCAAGTTTTCACTTCTGCCGGCACTCCCGGAGTGCAATTTTTTTTTTGTCAGCCCTTCCCCTTCATTATTGAATATTTGTCCGCGGTCACTTGGTATTCTACGTTCCCCGTAAAATTGTTTAGAGTAACTTTAACGGAACGGGTAAACGGATCGTAAATTAAAGAATATTCGGGGTTACCGTAAATGTTCGTATTTCATTATTTCGACGGATTCCGGGAAAAGATGTTTCGGAAATTGAAAAAGCTTCTGAAGTTTTCAATCATTCGCTATTACCACAAAACGTTCAGTATTACAGTTGATTGACATCTCTTTGAAACGTAACGGTCTTTTGAGTTTAGAATATACTTGCAAAACCTTTATGAAGTATATCAGGATGCCTTTTTTGGGTAATGCCTCCTACTTATTACCGCAGCTATCTTCATAAATACCAAGCCAGAGCCTGACTCATTAAATATTAATGCAACACTCATTAAGCGCCTAGATAAAATACGACCTAAGCAAATAGGTAGGGGTGTCACTACAAAAATTTACATACTACGATAACATCATTAGAGTCCTTATACACAAACGGCAGTTTGATGTCGTCCTAAGTAACGGTTAGAAGTGACACTCCGTCGTTATGCTGTCGGTGGTCGAAATGCCGTCAGCATGCTGTGGACTTGTTAATGTGTCGGTCGGTGGACACTATTTTTGTCAAGTGACGCTGCACTCGTGCGTGTTACTCACAAGCACTAAGTGCGCCTTCGCATTAGAGCGACAGCACCGGACGCCCATACATAAAAAAAACAGCTGCGCTGCTGCCGCGCGACCGGTGCGCTGCTAAAGTCGCCTTTTTTAATATGAAAACTCTAATGAGGTCAGCATGATGTAAATTACTACAGGTACCAAAAACATGCTGCGACTGCCGTCGACTTGTTGACCATAAACCGTCGATTTGTTAGTGGTAGCTGTCAACGCGCTGTCAAGACGCCGTCGGACTGACGTCGACGTGACGTCATTTCAACACGCCTCAGACACACGTGCCGTCGTCAAATGCCGTTCATATGCCAAAACACTTACACAATTTACTCGGAGCGGCTGTGCCAATATTTTGGTCGCTATTTAATTAAGGTACCCCTTAATAAATCAAGGCAAGATAAATTAGTTCAACGGGGTCCTACCCGGTAAAAGTACGAAAATGGACCATTTGAATAGGCATAAAGAATAAGTACTGGTATTTATAGGGCACTTAGAATTTGTTACGTGAGCGTAATGGACTTTGGAAGCATGTATTTAATTTTGTTATTTTTCACGTTAATTAACCTTTTTATGAAAATAAACGTTTATACCCAGTACCCTAGACTTCTACTTATAATATAACATATACTGACGATAATCTGTATAATTTGTAAAAATATATTTGAAGTTTAGTTTTTAAGTCATCGTTGATGAGTTTAAAACTGAATTCACGTAGGGTAAAGCATTGTTTGTCAAATATTAATGTGTACCTATTCTTATAACTCCTTCACACTCTACACTATCAGCTATATTATTATAGTCACTAACAATGCTATAGTGCCTCTGGAATTAGCCAAGTCACTTTATCGCTGTTACCTTGATAAGTAGACATTAGCAAAAGTCAACTAGTTGAAGTGACAAACTTTATTAACCTGGATCGTTAGACCTCTGACAGCCTTAAGAGAGAGTGGGCTTTTACCTTATTTCCTTTGGATAAAAATCGTGGATTATAATAGTATGGTAGTGTGTTTATTACAACTCTTAGATAATTGATAGAATTTGTCATCGCTGACGATTAAATGATGGTGTGACTTATAAACATAAGCATACGTCAATGTTTAGTTGTTGTTAATTTATTGCAAAATTCGTTTTTTATTGATGAATGGCTAAAGTCCTGTTTCACCAACGAATAAGTCAAATATGGAAAGTCATTTCATATCAAGTAATGGACTGATAACGTTATTGGTTTTATAAGGACACTAGACGAAAACCCGGCTCCGCTCGGGTGAAATGTGACTTATAAAACACATCTAGGTACACAATGTAGGTAAATATTTTTGTAGTCATCGGTTCTAAAGGAATATAAAGGCAAGCCATAGATTCGTGTAGCTTCGTTCATTGTGTTTAATATTTATTAAACACAATGAACAATTGTTATAATATATAAAATAAAAACTGCAATAGTTTTTACACAATAATTTTTATTTTAAATCAACATTCTAACTAAACTAACATAAATTAACAAAACATAACTTTTAAGGTTCATTCTCTGTAAACCGCTTTGTTTTAAGCACTCAGTATCTTTCTCTACTTTGGCGGGTAGATGAGTTACTTACTAATTTTAAAAGTAAAAAATCATCTAATCAGCGCTGACAGCGGTGCATTAACAAATTATATCCACGAACCATTAAAGCGCTAAATCGGCTCCGCTTTTTACAAAAATAAACACTTCTGGTTTTTTGATTATTCTCTGTGACTACATGATGAAAAATTAAAAAACGTGTTTATTTAACTTTATTGCATAACATGAGGTGGAATTAATGCCGAATGGAATTCTCTACCAGTATAAATATCTAAATACAAATTTATATCTAAACCGTTTGTAAATTAAAATTAAAATATTATAACTTAATTAATGTCTGATAGTTTTATACCTTTGCCTGTATATCATCCGTATAAAAGAAAAATAAAACGACGCTAGCGACACCACAAGTTGCTTCCCCAAACTTTATAAGGGTTCTAAACGCTCCAAGAGCTTTCAATCTATCTGTCATATCTATGCATTATACGCTTTGTCAACAACTTGTCAATGGCGACTGCGGTTTGTTTGTCAATGCTATTAGAATTTAAACGAAATTCTCCATAATCCGAATTTTGCGGATATATGTTGTCGACTCGAAATCAATATATTTTTATGTTTTGTTATTCATATAAGGTTTCGATCGAGTCTACCGTAGCCCTTGACGAAATTATTAATATAGATAGATTGTGTTACGACCTCCGTGGTGTAGTGTCTAAGCATGCTGGGTTTCAAGGCGTCGTTGCTCTGAGGTCCCGGGTTCGAGTCCCGGTCGAGTTAATATAGAAATATAATAAAAAAAACGATATTATCTCGGATCTGATTTGCATAACACACGTGCATTAGCTACTTACTTTGGAATCAAAGCAATGTATGTGATTGGTGTCCAATATTTATTTATTTATAGTGACACAGGACTGTGATAAAGATAAGAAGGTTGTATTAATCTATCGCATTGCATCAGTTGTTCGTCGACGAATGATAGTGCAGCGCAGTAAGGCCGTTAGTAAACTAACGCATTCGCATGGGGCAGTGATGCGGCTGAACGATACTGACACTACATGACATCTAGCATCTAGTATATAGTCCCCCTAGCCGATTTCGACTACGGTGACCAGTTACAACGACTAACCGTCTGCGCGGGACATATTATTTTGCACAAGTGTGTGCGCAAACACAGGTGCACTCTCTATTCCTTTCACTCTCATAGCCCGATGGGACAGCAATCTGACACGACCGGAGTGAGATAAGGCGCAGGACCAACGGCTTAACGTGCTTTCCGAGGCACGGGGGTGAAAAACCGCCAACTTTCAAACTCCGGGCTGTCCTAAGAATTTCTATATCGAATAACCAGGTACTGTTTTTGGCCCGACCCGGGAATCGAACCCGGGACCTATGGCGCAGCCGTCGCTTTAAAGTGTGATTCTCCTACCGCTGCTCCACCGAGGCAGACAAAATCTAGCATCTAGTTAAGTAAGAGCGAGACGAGCAACGATAATGTTACATAGCATATGCGATTTTTTGCATGCGAAAGCGTTGGTGTACTAACGGCCAATAGCGCGTCCGACGCTTCACATTTTACGTGATAATTTATTACTAAAGTAATTCTTCTGCGTTTATTAATCGAGAAAAGGTTGGAAATATCGGAGAATAGGATTTATATTACACTTGACATTTATGTAAAGGGTTATTGATAGGATATTGACATTAATAACAGTCAATTATTTTGGGTTCCTTAACATTTATACGAGTACATGCTCAAAAAACCAATATTACTCGTAAAAGGATCTCTGAAAGTTTTTCTAAAAAAATATTCCTCGGAATCTTATAAAGCTTCCTTGAGTACCTCTACTACTTACATTTTGACAATCGTTGGCCACTTTATCTTATTTTTTATATGAATCTCAAATCCACAGACAACATAGCAATACGAAAATTCCAATTAAATAATAAAAGAGGTGTCATTACTTCTACAAGCGATATAGTTACTTATAATGTATTTATATGGGCTACCTATACAA
>CAWUPE010001113.1:0-37693 GCA_963924145.1 Pyrausta purpuralis | reverse complement strand
CATGTAAAAACATTAAGTGATTTTTTTTCGCTCAATAATTTTTAGCTTAAAATAAAATAAAAAATGCTTTATTGTATGCATCACACCCATATCAAAATGCAAATATATTAACTAAAATTATAAAAAAAGCAAACAAACACATTAAAATACAACACATTAAAATAGATTTCGAGAGAATTAATAAAACGCGTTAAGACTTGAAACTTAAACTGTAGTCAAATATTGATTTTGATTGCCTCTTCTAGCTGTAAAAAATCTAAATTATTAGTCAGCGCCATCAAAAGAAAAACCAGTTTTGTCTCATAATCTCGACGCTGCATCGCGACTAGTCTGTGGTGTTTATTGTCTGTCACTTATGATTAAGAAGCCTGTAAACGATTGAGCATCGCATAAATAAGATCATTTTATGATGGAACCCGACTGCTTGTACACAAAATTAACTGATTCCGACTTCGTTATCACACAAGCAGTAGGCTCTATCAAACAAGACCTGTTCGATATCTAACAGATGGCGCACTTGTCGATCCACGATCTATGAGAATGAGTTTAGCTTGTCCTACCATGGAGTACCCTGGCAATTCAGCCTCTTCAGTAAACAAAAAAACATTTTAACAGTATGTGTGTGGATCTATGTCAGCGCATATCGCTTAATCTGATAATATTTTACGGTGTCTTTGTATACATATAGAAACAAGGCACTATCATATTTTATTGGAAAAACAATTTTATTATTTTCTCTAAAAATTTTAAAAAAAAGACAGCACCCGATTTTAAATGTTATCTACGTCATCGGCTTCTCCTCTCTAAATTCAATTCCCTTAACCTATATAAATCAGAAATAATATTTGTTATTAAATAATTGCCTAAATTTTCATTTTTTTTAAAACTAGCGTATAAAAACCCAAACTTTTCCTACAAAAAATGATTCATTTATTGTACTGAATCGGCCCTATAAATACTATCACTTAAAACGAGGTGATCTTATAATATGATAGTAGTAACACATTGTGTATATAAGGATGCATCTAATATAAGGGTAGGTATCTATCATAACACAGAATTTTTTGATATCGAATTTCATTTCACAGAAAACTATTCAATGAATGTTAATATCTTTTTTTCTTGTTTAATCGAATAGTTATTTATCGTCGTTTCATAACATCGAATCTACCTTTTCACCAAAAAATGTTTCGCAACTGTTTTGTTAAGCAGAACAACGATATTATAAAGTAATGTTTCATAGAATTATTAAGTTATCGATATAACCTTTCATAAAAACTTGTTTCAATGTGTAACGGTTCCCATATATTTTTGCATCTACGCATGCAAGTAAGAAGGCATGCGCATGCATACGCATGCAAGTAGGAAGACATACATGCATGCATGCAGCAAGCAATCAGGCATGCAAACAAGCAGCATGCATTAGGATTTCCTCGTCTCCGGCGCTGCGGGAATAGCAGCCTCGTCGCCCTTGCGTGACAAGGCGCAGTCACCCCACTTGCCTACACCTTGTTACAGCGGGCGAAGGCTGCCCTCCCTCCGCGCCTCCGGCTTTTAAATTACACTCTAGTATCGGGCAGACTAGTACCACGGCAAGGAGACCACGGCGAGTCGGGATTAACGCAGTTTATTTATTACCTTGATCAATATTTATTACATATTTACATCAGTTATGCTTTAAATTGTCTATTAATGAAGTATGCAATATAAGATTTGTAACAAATTCGTTTGGAAATACGGACTTTAGTGAAGTAAAATTCAATGTTTCAAGAATTCTGCATATTCAAACTTACGTGGAATTAAAATTATGGGTAACAAAATAGAAAGCTAACGTTACTTCGATAAAATAAGTAATTTATGAAAAGAAGTAACGATGAAGTAAGTTTTTAGATAATAAGCATTCGAGTAAATGGAATTGTGATGTAACAAGATTCTAAAATTTGTTGAATATTATTTTAAAACATCTGCGAATCGTTTTATGGGAAATGAAAATCGATGAAGAAAATTGCGATTAAGTGATGGGTTCCCCTAATATAAATAAAAGAAAGTCATGTAAGTCACAACACTTAAAAGTCTAGGATGGGTAGACCGATTCTTATAATTTTACTTTAGTGGATTTGTCTTGGCCCCGAATAGAATAGGTATTAATTAACCATAAAACGGCAACGGGGCGTAACGAAATGTATAATAGTTACACGTCATTTTAAGTGTATTAGAAACTTCAATATACGAGTAGTACCTAATGATTATCGCATCATAAATTTTATTTGAGTGACCTTCTTTTTTCAATATTTTCTTGACAATATCATCACATATACTAATCCATATTAACCCTTTGTTAGACAAATCACAGGCCTTAAGTGTCGCAACAGGATGAGGTATGATGCGGAAACGTACTTTACTATCACATGCAATTGTAATATAAAATACTTTTCTTTTTGCTTGTCAAATATTGTAAACAATCTTGACATTCTTTTTTCCGAAATAATTCTCTTTTATATTGAATAAGCACAAAACTCTACAACTGCATATGTAATTTTAAATCAAATAGAAAATGCTTTTAATTTACTTAAATTATTTTAAAAGTTATAAAAATATTGTTTTCATTTTTAGACTAGCAAAGAAAACGGACTATAGGTAAGTTATTCCTCAGATTTTTAGTGGGAGGAATATTTTTACAATGTTGTGACTTTTTTTTTTAAGTATAAGCATAACTCATTTTATCATCCCTGAGTTCATTGTCACTGACCTAAACAATACCTTGGATTTAGTAACGACATAGAAGCTACTCTATTTTATAAAAGCTTCCTTATCTTTTTCATGAAGTTTAGTAGTATACTGGCAGTCCCCCGCGACTGCTTCCGCACGTTTGTTTTCGCTCCTTCCCCTCACCCCGTATCTTGATGTTTTATAGCCTACCTCTAAAGTCTTCCTTGAAAAATAAGCTATGCAACACAATTTTCACGAATATTTTTTTTAATCTGTACTGAGATTAGCGCGTTCAAACAAAAAAGTCCCAGTTTTCTAATGTGAATAAAAAATAAATAATATTGATAAAAAAACTTTTTCTTGTTTATAAAACGTTCCATTAAATACGAGTTAAAGATATCTCCTTCTTCCTCTTCAGCACGTGTTTGCCCGCTGCATGGTCCCATGCCTTTCCAAACTTCCTCCACGCCGTTCTGTCCTGTGTTTTTCGAAACCAGGTTGTGCCGGCTTGGTTCTTTATGTCGTCAGATCATCTGGCTGGTCTTTCAATCCTCCTCTTCCCAATTCTGAGTCTCCACTCTAATACTGATTTGCTCCATCTGTTGTCACCTCTTCGACGCCCACGCTCACTTCAGTTTTGTTATGCGGTAACCCACCCCGCTTTGGTGCTTTCTCTTATGGCGGTGTTGCGTAATCTGCCTCTGAGTGATATTCTCATAGCTCTCTGGGTGACCTTCAGTCTACGGATTAATTTCACGGTCAATGGCCAGGTCTCACATGCGTATGCCATGGTTGGAAGAACACACTGGTCAAATACCTTTATTTCAAGAGACTGGGGTAGCTTTTTGGACTTCAAAACCATTTTCAGCTAACTGAAAGCCGCCCACGAGTGTTGTATCCGCCGGATTATCCATTCCTCCGTGGTGTTTCTGCTAAGTGTGATCCGCTGTCCTAGGTAAATGAGTTAAAGATATACTTTATATGTATTGTGTATAAAAGCATTTTTATTAAATGTAAAGGTCATAATAAACTTTTGTATGAATAACACAAATACCATGTGTTTAGTTAAGTTGATACTTAAACAGACTATTGCAAAAAAGCCAACTTTAAACTTGCCTATATAAAATTAAACGATAATAATATGACGTTTCTGTTCCCGAATTCCTTTACAAAACTTTTCTATCCAACGTTGGAAGCCAAGCTATGTATAAGATGTTAACAGTCTTCTTCGCTAATATAATTTCATTTTTTAATATCCGCTGCTACTTACATCCCAAGGAGATTGCGGTCGTGAAGTGCTCATAGTCGATCGCGGTTTATTGCGTCGTCGTAGGACAATATCCGAACAGCGCCGGATCACCCGGGATACATGAATATAAGAGGTTGTAAGTATAGGCTAACTGACTACAGGGTACTATCCATATTTTGTGCTACATGTGACTATTAAACACCAACGCAGCCTGAGGCAGAATTCATAAGAATCCAATAAAAAAATGAAATATTCGTAAAAGTATTTACAGTCGCCAGCATATCAGGGTACCAATTTCATATGATACCGCAGTGTGTACCTTGACGTGCATGTTGTCCGTTCTTAAACATTCAGTATTGAATTATTCAACACTGTAGTAGGTAACAGGCATCAAGAAATCAAATAACACATAGGTTAAAGTGCTCTAAAATATATTTTTAATAGGACATAAGTGTCCTTCAGACGACCTACTAGCCGTAACAAACCATTCGTACCTACTTGAAATTTATAAAAGAACAAGCTATAAATAAAAGTAGGTCTATACCGATTGACGATAACATTGTTAGAAGCAGACGTAAATCTTGCTTTCAGAGTGTTAAGCTTTGTTCAACTTAAATCAAATGTAAACGTTTCTTTACGATACGGCACACAATACTAGGGCAAACGCAATAAAATTAACTTCATCTTATTCGAACAAGGATAGAAACTCGTAGATCAACTCCAAGTTTCTTTCATATCAAAAATATGATTGCAGATTTCTAGATATATTACAGACACGACATTTCTTTCCTGAATTTGTGATTTTTGTTTTACAGCTATGGTGACTTTGTTTTGCGTCAGGAAAATGTCCTTATGTATACCTACCGATTGCGAGGGCAGTTGGGGGTTCTAACCCATCTACTGTGACCGTATCTTAACAGGTTATTTAAGGCACGATAAAATCGAATTAGTCATTAGCGAGTTTATTCTTTGCGGAATGGCAAATAACGGGAAAGCGGGTTCTTGTTACGTTGTAATTGTTGACCACGAGTACAATTCATGCAGAAGACTTATATCAAAGATGCCATAATTAACAGTATTAATTAACAATTAGGGACAGTAAGTTACCAAAACTCTTGGAAGCAATAACCAGGCACAAACAATGCAATGTTCAATCTTGTACATCGGACAGGCGAAGATTACTATCAGGCTTTTGTCTGATTAAAAACACAATGTAACTGTTGGCAGAAGATTCACTGCGTACAGCACTATTAGTTATCTCAGAACTTAATACAGTATAGAACCCTTCAGTTGCCGCGACATTACGCAAAGTTACATACAATGCGCCAAGGATCTTTTCTGGCTAGTAAATGACATTGACATGGAGGTGCTATGCTAGGTTATCCGATGCAAAAATCTCCATTGATTTAGGGTGTTCAGAAACCATGGCAATGTCAAGGAGAACGAAATTTATTTAAACTAGTGTAAGTTTGATGGCAAGCACATCTGATAAGACTTATTCGACTAAAAAAATATAAAACGACTGATTTTAAAATGTCATTTACTCGTAAGTACATAAATGATTTCCAACATAAAGATAAAGTTTTCAAATAAGGCGTTTTGTATTATTGTTAGCGACGCGTCTCAAATTTTATTTATTTATATTGCAATACATCCTTTTTGCGCACGGCTCCAACTGACCATCTGTGTTCGATATAAAATTTAAATAGTGACGTTAGTTCAAAATTGATGTTCAACAAAAATGTATATATATTCCGTGTGTTTTTGTCGTATATTTTGGTATTTTCACTTCGTGTTGCACCGCCCGTCGGTAACAGTTTGGTTCTTCGATCCGTATCAATGATCCGCACTTCTACGAAAATGGTGCAAACACGGAGTGCAGTGTGAAATGAGCGCGAGCAAGATGGCGGAGTGGTTCAAAAACGTGATGAAAGTCAACCACAGCACAATGTGGGTGCTTCTGATGGTGTTGGCAAAAGTGCATCGATCGACGTGCTAATGGAGAAAAACGACGTCGTCATGCCAGCAAGAAGCGTTGAACTGGAACAACCCGCACCGGCAAGTGTCAAATCTGCAAAGTCGTCCATAGCTTCCATACAAGCAAGAAAAAAGCGGCTAGAAATGGAAGCAGCGATACAAAAGGCTCGGATCCGCATGGAACTCATAGATAAACAATTGGAAGTTGATATCGCGGAACTCGAAGAAGAAAAATACAGTCCACAAGAAGAGAAGGGCAACGAGTATGTAGAAAAGTGGTTAGAATCTAGCTACAAGGAGTTGAGTATATCTAGCATCGGTAAACAGAGAGCATCTTCGCCGCTGAGGCCTGCTGCTTCCCAAATTGCAGCCACTGCCCAGTCGCATTTCTCGGCTGCCGGTACACAGCAAGCCGCCGCGCCGCCGCCGCCGCCACCGCTAAACACTCGGCTGGCCGCGCCGCCATCGCTTACAGCACCAGACGCTCAACCACAAGTAAATACCGATGCAATATACCACATGCTAGCTAGCACTATCAAGGATCTAGCCACTGCTGCCTGTTCTACCAATAGAAACAACGCTAATCTGCTCAGCCGTTTAAGCACACCGCGTGAACTACCTGAATTCAGCGGCGACCCAATCTTGGGCTACAATTTAAACAGTCATACAACGAGTCAACTGAAGTTTGTGGGTTCAGCGCGAAAGAGAACCTATGGCGGTTACGCAAGTGCCTTCGAGGAGCAGCCAAAGATACCTTGTCAGCAATGCTGATCAGCGCGTCGTCACCTGATGTTATTATATCCACACTGCAGCTTCGTTTTGGAAGCCCTGACGGCATCATAAATCGTATTATTCAAGACATAAAACGATTGCCACCGGTATCGCAGGACTATCACAGAGACATCATCATGTTTTCATGTAAAATTCGAAACTTCATCGAAGCAGTCCGTGCATTGAATACCGAAGAGTACCTACAAGGAATGAGCATAGTTTCCATCATCCTTTCGAAACTGCCTACAGTATTGCTGTCAAAGTGGGCTGATTACAGTTACCCGATCTTGGCGGGAGGGAACGAGAAATCAAGATTGATAACATTATCCGATTTTTTACACTGTGAAGCTGTAAAGGTATCAACAATTACATCATCGGATATCGTACACGAAAGTAGCCAACGCACTGATAGCAGATACCACAATAGCAGACCTGGTTTGTGAGGCACTCGTTACTAACGTTAATTTGTCAGGTATGGACGATACAATTTATTCAATAAGAGCGCGTAGTGTCAATGAGCTTAACTTACCTCTGCAAAAGATTAGTACTATTAACTTGCATTCTGCCAACTTGTGTAAAATTAGAAATATAATATCAAGTCTTGATAATAAACCTGAAATGTTAATTGGTCAGGATAACTATAATCTTATGATGCCACTAGAAATTGTTTCTGGGAATAGGAATGAGCCGTTCGCTACACTCACGCCTTTAGGCTGGTGCTTTCATGGGATCGCGCGTGTGCCGCAGACTAGGTCAGGTTCTGGTCACGTCAATCTCTGCGTCTCGGCCCGGGGTGGTGCTCCTACGGAGGACGAGCTCATGCTGCGAGAGCTTTATGAACAGGTGAAACAATATTTTACCATTGACTCATTAGGTGTATCTAGTGCGGTAAAACAAAACGTAGATGATGTTCGTGCCTTGGCTCATTTGGAAAAAACAGCAGAACTTATTGATGGAGGCTGGTTTGTAAGTTTGCCGTGGAAGGATCCAAACTGTAAGTTGCCTGATTCTTATAGTAGTGCTTATAGAAGGTTATTAGGTATTGAGAAAAAGATGTCAAAGAGTGAAGGCTTCGTACAAAGGTACAAAGAGCGAATTCAGCACTTGCTTTCTAATGACTTTGCTCAAAAATTCATTGACGAGAGCCAAATCACATCAAAAGAATGGTACCTACCACACTTTGGCGTAGACAACCCCAATAAAAAGAAGCTGAGGTTGGTATTTGACGCGGCAGGTAAAGTAAACGGTTTCTGTCTTAATGACTACTTACTCTCAGGTCCTGACTTACTGTCTTCACTGTTTGGTATTATGCTGCGCTTTAGAGAACATAGTATTGCAGTAACGGGAGACATCAAGGACATATTTTTAAGGATAAAAGTTCACCCAGCAGATCAACACGCTTTGCGATTTTTATGTAGAAACAGCCCTGCGGAACCTGTCAAAACCTACGTTATGACATCACTAATATTCGGTGCTAATTGTTCACCCTTTATTGCACAGTTTATAAAGAACAAGAATGCCGAGCGTTACGAGTCATCGCTGCCTGCTGCTGTCGACGCGATACGTAACTCTCACTATATGGACGATTACACTAATGCGTGGTGCAACTGGCTGGATCTACTTAAGGTAATAAAAAGTATACCTAGGTGCTACTTACCTGCTACGAGTGCAAGAGAGACCGAAGGACAAAGTGCTGCTTCATTCCCTCCTCGCGCTCCTACGAAGGGTGCTACGACGACGAACGCTACGACGCGCCCACGCTACGATGTCGTAGCACCTGCTACGACCGCAGGCGAGTCTAAAAATAGATATGGCAAGCTGGAACTATACATTTTCAGTGATGCGGCTGCTAAAGCAATGTGCACCGTAGCTTATTGGCGGTGGGACGATACGATATATGACATAACGCGCGTCGCGTTCGTGGCTAGCAAGTGTATAGTTATGCCTGTGAAACCTTTGACAATACCTCGAGCGGAGCTACAAGCGGTGTTGTTGGCTGCTAGGCTGGCCAAAACAATAATAACTGAACATAAATTGAACCCAATACGCCGATATTTCTGGTGCGACTCCACCACAGTTTTACACTGGATAAGAAATACCACTCGTTCTTATAAAACCTTCGAGGCAAACCGCTTAGGAGAAATTGATGAGTTAACGAGACCGGAGGAGTGGAGATACGTTCAGTCATATCTAAACGTTGCTGATTTGGCTACGCGCGACGAGTTTAGCCTAGACATATTTCAGGGCGAGTGGTTGAACGGCCCCGAGTTTTTACACAGTAGCAGTGAACACTGGCCGTGCGACATGATTCAGCCTGACGTAAATGAGGTAAATTCCGCTACCGTTTTGGTTGTGGAGCAATCTGTATTGAATGCTAAACTACCAGTTTCTGACCCTGAGCGGTTTTCTTCTTGGTTGCGATTGCTGAGGGCTACCGCTGTATTTCTGAAATTTATTGATGCATGTAAGAGACTTACCAAAGTAATAGACTGTGGCACCATGAAAGAAGCCGAACGGTTGCTGCTACGCCATGCGCAACTGGAGTCCTTTGCCAAAGAAATAGCTGCAATAAAACAAAGGAATGGTGTATCCCGAACGAGTAGACTACTTACCTTGACTCCTGTACTTGATGAAGACGGCTTGCTTCGTGTTGGAGGCCGCATTGATGCCGCACTGGACATAGACCTGGGAACAAAAAATCTTATAATCCTAGATGGACGGCATCCAGTGGCACGACTGATCGCACGGCATTACCATGTCAAGGCTGCTCATGGAAATCAGGAGAGCGTAGTAAATAAGTTGAAACAGAAATACTGGATGATTAGATTAAGACCAACTGTCAAATTGCCTCGGTGGCGCAGTGGTTAGAGGGTCGCACTGTAAAGCGACGGCTGCGAACTCGGGACCTCTAGTCCCGAGTTCAATCCCCTGGTCGGGGCAAAAAAACGTACCTGCGTTTTCTGTTCTGAAATTCTCATGGTAGCCCGGAGTTTGGAAGTTGGTGGTGTTTCACTTCCGTGCCTCAGAAAAGCACGTAAAGCCGTTGATCTTGCGCCTGATCTCTCTCCGGTCGTGTCAGATTGCTGTCCCAACGGGCTATGAGAGTGACAGGAATAGAGAGTGCACCTGTGTTTGCGCACACACTTGTGCACACACATGTCCGCGCAGGCTGTCGGTTACTCGTTGTGACCGGCCACCGTACGCGAAATCGGCTAGGGGGACTATTATTATTATTTTGAAATAGAAAACTCCTAACTCCCGAGCCGTTTAGAATGAATAAGAAACAAGTCGCAAGATATTCGCATAAAAAGATTAAACTTACACAGCGGGCGAAGGAAATCGACAGATAAAAAAATCGAGATATGATGAGATATTCAAATGTTATGTTAGTTCTGCGAACAGCATTAGGGAAATCTTTCCCGCGGGAGCGGCGTTGGGCCTGTCTGTTTCTGAACAGGGTTGCCAGCTGATCGTACTTGTTTATTTTGTAAACTATCTGACTTCAGTAGTAGTAGTACTATAAATATCTAAAAGTACCTGTTGATGTGTGAGCAGGCTGCTCATACCAATTTCTCTACTAATCGTTTTTTCTATATTATAACTGAAAAGATGTTTATGTATTACTTTTTCGATTTAAGTTTTTTTATGAACACATAAGACTATGAAGACGTGCATATTGTTGATTTGATTCCCGAAACAATGTCTATCTGTACCCTTATAGGATGACTTATGCCTGTTGTAGGTATTAAAAACCTGTTACAGATCACCAGAAGTTCAATTACAACTATATTTAAAGAGTATTTAGAGGTAGTATAACATAGATTATTAATTAATATCATTAGCAAATGAATGTTTTGTTTTTGAAAGCTAATTACGTAAATTTCGGTCGATATAACTAGTGGTACCCGATTCCGGTTTCCTTTAAAACATATTTTTTAAATTGGTTCAGTAATTCCTGAGTAACAAACAAACTCTTCAGATTAATAATATTAGGTAGAAATTTGACGGCGGATGTAATAATCTGAATATAATCTAAAGTAAGTTTAGAAGATATTATTTTACAAAATAAGTAACATTCGGGAATCCATTTACTTTTTGAAAATTATGCCTATTTTTAAGGAACTGTATCTTTGAACCTAATATATAGAGCCCGCTCTCGTCAAAAAATTTAGGAAATGGTCAACTTTAAAAAAAAAAAACTACACCTATCAAAAGCTGTCTTCACTTAGTAAAGTTAATAAGTAAAAAAAGAAAAAACAATGAAATTTTCATTAAGGTATTTTGGACACACTGCCGCTCACACTATGAAAGTTGCAAATCTGGTATTTAAACATTGGTTTCGGTCTTAACAACATATTATAACTGGACCTTTTGTAAGCACGGATGCACTTCCGGCGTAACCGGGCCTGAATTAGGTTCACGTTCCGCCCGTGCGCAATTTGGTTTCTCATTTGATCAGTAAGAATATAAAATATGACACTATGAGTGTTAAAACATTCTAAACCAACGGATGTACATCTTGATAGTACTATTACTTGCGGTGCGACATGGATCATGGACTTTTGGCCGACGGCGAATATCAGAACTAACAGCTGTCATCTTCAAAAATGTGGTTGTCAGATCTAGTGTAGTCAAACCATAAAATTAATATTCCTTTCGGAATAGAAGGACAAGTAAAAGCTGTCAAACGAAACCGATTTAAGATGTCAGTAACTAACATAAGTAAGTAACATTTATAGCTTTAAATGAGATAACCTTTTGATCAGGTGATTTATAACAATGTTCCTAAGTTAAATATAGTAGTTTACTGCATGATAAACAGTCGACACAAAATATTGAATATGCAGCTCTAGTGTAAAACTTCATATTATTTTATTAAATACAAAATATTCGTCGATATACATTCCCTGTGTTATTCTGTCTTTATTTTTTACGTAAATTAACGTTTGTAGAATAGAATAATCAAACTGCGTACTTTAAATTTGAAGCGCATTGGTAAATATAACTCGTATATTAAGAGGCTTCGATTTGGACTAATCTACCTGTTAAATGATTATTTGTTGGGGTTATGCCGCTGTAATGCATAATAATCAATCACCGATCAAGTCACCATGTTTTAGATGCATTATTTCTCCAAAATATGCACAATTTCACTTTTAAATATTAAAAATCAAATGCACGTAATTTTCAGCGAGCTACTGCAGGGCGGTCAACTGTTTGATATCTGACAAAAATGGTTCTGCTACCCATCTCTTTTTATCACACAGTTTGCTGCTAGTGACATCTCGCTTTTGTTGTTCTATTCCAAAGGGATAATAATTTTATAAGTCAAACTCATATCTGCCTGATGTTTCATTGTATGTCATTTTTGTTGAAATTAAAATTAATCTTTTTAAATACCGTAAAGCTAAACTCCTTAATGAAGTTATAAATCTTAACGATTCTTTAAGTTTATACAATTGTTTTGCGTTTTAAATTGGTGGAATATATAATAGGTATATACTGTACCATCATGATTATTATTGGTTTAAATAAGTTTCCTTCTTTTTGACTTTACCAAGGTTGGGTAAAAATATATTAGTTTTCTGAACAGCTTTGTGAACTCTCTGAATCAAGGGAGATTTTTAAATCGGCTACCCCGATTGAATGCTACCGCCTCCCTTTAAATGTCATCTATCGGCCTAAAAACCCTTGTACTGTACTAATACTTAAAAACTTAAAGATTGTTAGCCAACATAATTAAATAGTATGGGAAGAAAAAAAATGTTATAGGAACTTTTAGTAAGTTCAAACTTTCTCAAAAATAAGTACTATAGGCAGCCCTACCTGTATCGAGAATGTATGTATCTGTTAGTGGTTGAATACAGTACATTTGGATGCAAATAACTCTGGCTCACTACGGTTGTGTTCACGCAGATTTTTGCTCTTCTGTGCCATATCGGTGTGTGAACGATAATTTTCTTTGCATTTTTAGATCATTCTGTTTCTGAGGATCATACGGGGATAAAAAAGGTTAATCAATGCATCTCCCTTATATTTGTTATTTAGCATATTGACGTGCCATACGACGATATGACAATAATATTTTATATTTTAACTAACTTTTAAAAAGTTATTCAATTTAATGTGTATGTCTTTGGTATTCTTAGAATTTGATAATTGATATGTTGATCTAATAAGGCTTATAAACACGTGGGCAAAGTTTTTGCGTATAATAAGTGTATGTATGATTGTCCATGGATACTTCGAAAGTCAAAGCGAGATGATTCTTTTTTTAGTTCGACTAGGTATATTTCAACTTAGGGTACAGTGTAAGTTTTATCAAATACGGTCTAGTAGTTTTTGCGATATGGGTAAATAGCTAAAAAAATGAAATAAAAAATAATCATAAAAATAAGCCGCCTTCAAAAAACTGACTGAAATGCTCATCATTACGAGAAAAGAGTGTTTTTACTTAAAGCGGTGTCAAAAGCGCGTACGGGCATCTCTTTGAATTCGTGACTTTAGGCAATATTTTAAAGAAAACTTCGTCAAAATAAAGCAAGGTAATAAAATTTTACTAATGAGCAATATTTTGACATCGCCGTTTAGCTTTGTAAGCAGGGATGGATTTGCCAACATCAGTGTCCCGCTAAAATAAGTCTTATCAATAATGTTGACATGCCTTAATTTTTTGTAACCTACTATAACTTAATAAATTCTTTCATTGCTGATGAATGAAATTAAACACATACATATCCAATGATGTATAGAAGCATCACAAGTGCGTTTGTTGCTTAGCACATTCGGAAAATAGAACCTGTTGTACGAAACAGCTAAATACACGCAGCACAGGGATGCACCTTCTCGCAATTGGCATAATTCTAAGACATTCATCTTATCTTAACTATTGAAACTGTATGCAAAAGTGAAATAAGCAACTTTGTCGCATCCCCACTAAAATTTCGGCTCGTATCACATTAGACCACCAGTCTCGTGCAGTCCACGCCGTGACAGCGGCCGTTGGTCGTGCCGTTAGCCGTTTGCTATGCCGTCAGCACGCGTTGGACACTAAATGCACAATGTTATAACATGCACCGTAATTTCGGAAAAATAAAATAATAAGAAAGGGTTAATGAAACATTTATAATGCACCTTGGTATAAAGTTTCCTTTGAAGTAAAATGTTTTTAGGCGGAATGCAAACAGACATTTTCAGACCAGAGGTGGAAGTGTGTAAAGCAATCGTATTCATTTGACAGTTCAAAACGTACGATATGAACTTTCAAACGCTTTGTTCTTTGCCGTTTGACAGATCATACCAAACGTTTTGAACTGTCAAATGAATACGATGGGTTTACACAATCGCACCCATGATTTTCGCATTTGGTTTTATATGGTTAATGTCATATTTGGAATGTTTTTCTAATGTTGATATTTTACTAATATCATGGGGATGTAGCTGATTTGGGAACGTAAATATTTTGGTTTGGAATTAGCCGTTGTTTTCCCTTGAGGAAATTTGTTTTGAAGCAGCCGAGAGCTTGTTTTATTTACATCTCGGATTTAGCTTTGAAGAGGGAATTCTAAATATAAGGTATCCTAAAAAATGTTTTAGCTGAAGGTCAGACAGACAGCAAAAGATGGTTAAATTCATATTTAAATAATGTTCAGATTCGCTCTGTCTGTTTTAGTAATTCTATTCTATTCTTTTACTACTTATACAAATTATTGCGTTTTTGTAAATTCTTAGTTAAATTCTGTTTTGTTTATCAAATAACTAGCAGTCCCTAGCGACTGTGTTTAATAATAATAATAAATGTTTTAGAGCCTAAAACCGGCCAAGTGCAAGTAGGACTCGCGCACTGAGGGTTACGTGCCAACTTTAACTGAATTAGGGAATCCATTTACTTCTATTTAGTAAAATACCACAATATTTTGTTGACTGCAAATATAACTTCGTTTTTCATAGTGGTTGTATGAAGTACAAAGTTATGTTTGCGGTTGTTGAAAATGTGCTTTATCTCAAAAACGTCCGAACCAATTTTCGTTGAAAGTATTTATTAAGATCTACATTATATATTTTTTCAAAATTTACACTAGCTTGGTTTAGAAAGTAGATGGGGGGGGGGGGGACGCCCATTTTACCACTTTGGAAGCGTCTATCTATGAAACGTTAGACTTTAAAAGAAAATGGTTTTAGAAACCTCAATATCATTTTAAAAGACCTATCCATAGACACTCCACACGCATAGGTTTGACAAAAAAAAATTTTTTGGTTTTAGTTTCATGTATGGGAGCCCCCCTTAAATGTCATTATTTTTTATTTTTTGTATGAGAATCGGTAAGCGGTTACGGATACATCTTTCTTCCAAATTTCAATTGTGTTATGCTTATAGTTACAGAATAAAATGGCTGTGACATACGAACGGACAGACAGACAGGCAGACAGACAGACAGACAGACTTGACGAAACTATAAAGGTTCCGTTTTTTGCTATTCGGATACGGAACCCTAAAAATAAGCTATCGAACACCAACATATTTTGACAAATCGGTCGTGTAGTTCCTGAGATTAGCGCGTTCAAACACACAAACTTTTCAGCTTTATAATATTAACTAGCAGTCCCCCGCGACGTCGCCCGCGTAAATTTTAGACTTTTCGTAAAATAATTCAACGCACAACACATATTTTCATTGTTAATAAGAGGCCAGCAATTATACAAAGTCCGTTTCTCTATGCTAGTCGAATCTTGTAAACAATCTAGACATTCCTTCTTAACGAAATGCTTCATTTTAAAATAAGATAAACACAAAACTCAAAACTTACTTGGGTTATTGATCGTTAAATACTAAGGTATTTGTAAATAAAATAGTTGATTAATTTTATTCACTGATATTTGTATAACAGTTATGAAAAGATTGTTTATATTATCGGACTAGCAAAGAAAACCGTACTTAAGGGTTAGCGCAAGTGCGCTTTGTTTTTAAGGCTGCAAGCATTATTTCGGTGCCGAGATATTTTAGAACTGAGATAGCTTCTCAGATACTTATTGAAAGAAATGATGCAAAGAGCAATTTTGATCGTAATGAAATGCTTGTAATGATGAATACGTTTACTTTGATAAGAATAGATAATGCATCTAAACAACTTTAAAAATAGTGCATTATTTCAATCAAATTTATACAAACACATATATTTATTGTAGTGAGTAAACCCTTAGTAAACCATATAATATAGACATATGCTGTCTCAGACTTTATTGTACAACTTTTAAATCGGAACAATCCCGTCATACATGACTTTTGTGTATCTCAATCGATTTACCGCTGGTTATATACTAAAGGGCCACATTTCAAAATGTAACTTTTTGTCAGGAAAGCACTTGTGCTATGTGACAAAAAGCTACATTTTTAAATGTGGCCCTTTAGTTTATAACCGATGTGCTTTCCTGACAAAAAGTTACATTTTGAAATGTGGCCCTTTAGTTTATAACCAGCGATGTGCTTTCCTGACAAAAACTTACATTTTGAAATGTGGACCTTTAGTTTATAACCAGCGTTACGTTGCGTACGCAACGGAAACCCTCAAAAATAATATTTTCTTTCCGTTTTTGCAACATTATTCATTGTTGCTTTGCTCTCATAAGTTGTATCGTGATGTTGTATAGCAAAAAACCTTTCTCAAAAAAAAAAATATGCAACACAGATATAATTTTTCAAATCGGTCCTGTACTTCCCGACATAAGCGCGTTCAAACAAACAAACAAAAATACTCTTCAGCTTCATAATATTAAGCACAGATTCATAATAATTAATGGTAGTAGTAAGGAGTCTAGTATAATATGTAGTATGGCAGTAATTGTATAGTAGTGAGATATCGAAAATTATCAAATATTGTATAAATATAAATAGACGACCCGTCTGGTGAAGTGGTCGAGAAATCGCCTACTACGCAGCGGGTTGCGGGTTCGATCTCCGCACAATATAAACATTTGTGTGCATAAACATGTCTGTTTGTATTGGTCTAGGTGTTTTCTATGTGAATCATGTATGTATTTACGAACAAAAAAGTATTTAAGTATTATATCCTTGTCTGGCACCCATAACACAAGCTTTGAGTAGCTTAGTATGGGACTAGATGGCGATGTGAGGGAATGTCCAAATGATATTTATTTATTGTAATGTGCAAAACAGTATAGTTGTCAATTTCCAATACAATTAATTTTCATTCCTTTCTTTTTTCTTTTTATTTATACATTTTAATGCAATTGTGCTAGATCATATGACTACTAATCTATCAGTAACATACAACTCGTAAAACAATTATAGAATTAAAAAAGATATATAAGCAAACGTCTTTAAAATTGACCGTATCTTATCGTGTCATTAAAAATAGGATAAGAAGTTCGATGGTCACGTTTTTAAGAATCGTACAGCAGCTGAAGAATAGCAATGATGTGGTAGACCGCCAGTGACGTCACTAGCGGCAGAATGGGTATCCCGACCGGCAACATTGGCAACAGCGTCACATTCAGCGCTTCAGCTGTCAAAAGCCGCTGGAAATCCTTCAGGGTCCGATGACTTGATGATTCTTTATCTAAAACATGATTGGTTATTATTTACATATAAGACGATATAAGAAGCTAATTAGTTTTAATGGTGCTGTCTGACTTTTATCTGTTTTTTTAAGCGACTTCAAAAAAGGAGGAGGTTATCAATTGTACTATGTTTTTTCTCTTATTATTTTTGTGGCTGTGTTACCTCATAACATAACTGAAATTTAATTGGTATGTATAGTGTTTTTTTACTAAAATCTTAATGTTGACTATCAGATGCAACAACACATCAACAACTGACGGTGAATTTCCTTAACGCTTAGGAGTTCAGTCAATATAATGACAAAACTTATGAAAGGTAATTTGTAGCTTCTTAAATAATAAAGTCATTAGGTGAACCCCCCCCCCCCCCCCAAATGTAATCACTAAAAGAAATGCACTATAAAGTCTCAAATAAACTCTTGACCTTTTTAAGGAAAAGAATCCATTTAAGGCGAATTATTTCTTTTTGGGGTTCTTTCCTTTAAAATGTCAAGAGTTTGTTTGAGACTTTTTAGTGCATTTTGGTTTTGAAGTCGGTTTTTACTTTTTTTAAAAGTTAATTTTATTCTAACATATTTATATTGGTTACGTACGGTATTGTAATCCTGACGACTCTTATTTGTTTTATTTGATTTTCTATATTCTAGGTAATGTTTGTTTGTTACAATTTTTACTATGTGACTAGCACATTAACGCTTTCGGTGACTGTCCGTGAGTATGTTTACTGTCAAATGAATGAAATGATTTACCACGACCATTGTGCCTCTTAGCTTATGTAACAGATTCAAAACTGTGTACTGAAACTCAGAAAAGTTTGCAAATTGTAATCGAAAACATATGAAAGGTCGAATAAATTTATTATTTCCTCATATATTTTTCTAATTTGAAGTTAAATGAAAATACATTAGAGTTTTAAATCATGCACCTGACAGCTAAAACACCTGATGAAGCTTTGTACAGAAACAGATGCACGAATAAAAGAATGCATGAATGATTCTGATCAAACTTTACATTTGTCGTAACTTCCATATAAAGTACTAGCAAAATGTAAGAAACTTACCCGCTGAAGACTGATATCGAATTTTAGCCAGCGTCTGACGCAATCTTGAAACTTCGTTGTGGACCCCTTGACCATTGTTTGCTAGGATTATTACCACGGTAGTGTATATGCCCGTGCGCCCTATGTTGCCTGGCTGTAGGAAGACCGCACTTACGCCCTAAAAGAAACGAAAAAATACTGTATGACACCACGACGGTATTGGATGATATGGTACGATGACTTTATTAAGGCCTTAGAAATCCAAAAATGAAAATAACATAAAAATATTCGTACATTAGTCAGCCAGACGTCTAGAGCAAGACACACTGAATACATGAAGTGTGCTATGCACACACAGAGAGAAACCAGTATCTGAAAGATAATAATAATACATATTATATTTTCATAGCTCCATTCTTCAGATATAGTATTACCACGTAGTTTCCCTAACGTACTAGGTAGTGTCGCACTTTTAGATTTAAATCGATTTGACTTACTCGATTACCTTTTGATTGACTAATCAAATACTTACATCACTATCCCGCCACGCCTCACTAGCGTACCGCCATGATGTCTTCATTCCTTTTTTGTGCGCGGTAGTGAACGCACGGTCAATCATTTAAATATCTATCACCAGTTATTACCGTTACTTGTTCAATATGCCGAAGCGTAAGGCAGAGGATAAAATTAATCGTTACAAAGAAAAAATTAAAAAACTTGAAGAAAAACAGAAAGGGCGCAGTCGTCGTCGTCGTAATAAAATAATTTCAGATTCAGAATCTGATATCGAAAAACAGGGTAAGTTACATCAATGTATACTTACTTATAGTGTTAAAGTGCTATTGTGTTGTATTTGATGTTATCATACGAGCGTCTGTAAGTCTGCCTGGAGGGTAACCGCGAGTTATTCACGACGGTAAGACATGACGCCAAAAAATCTTAGCCTAGAGGTTGACTGCGAGTCATTCACGATGGCAAATACGATGGGTATCGTTACATATTATACCTACCGAAATAGGTGATCATAGTGCAATCCTTATAATGTTACATTATTGATCCTAAAAATAATTACCAATTCGGTTCGTTTTCCGAAATACCTACAAAAAAAAAAAAAAAAAAAAAAAAAAGCATTTATAAAACTGTATATATTTTCAGATATCCAAATACCCGAAAATTATGAAAACGAGGTTATGGAATATGATTATCCAAAGACACAGGAGGAATCGTTGCCGTCGATGCCAGGCGACATATCGCTATCGAGTGCACCAATACTGTGCGAACCACCGCCATGCGTGGAAGATAACCTAAATATTAACCAGCAGTCTGCTGACAAACCTACGGATCCTGCATCCGAACAAAATAATACGGCACCAGAAACTTCTAGCGAATTACCTGCCGAGCTTGACCCCGAAATACGTCTTGCATTGGGAGACCCAATCGAAGACAGTCCCAAATATGGCGATAATATTCACAATGACTTAGCACAACGGTGGTTACCGATATTAAAGAAAGGTTTAACCAAGGAAGTAAAAGAAAAGTTGTTAAAAGAACACCACGTGCCAGACAACTGCAGATTACTAAAATCGCCTAGTTTGAATCCAGAAATTGCTGCTGCTGTCGCAGAAGTAGTTCGAGCTAGAGATAAAAAGATGGAAGTGAAACAAAATCAATTAGGACTGGGAATCACGGCAATATCAAGGGCCATGGAGATAATTATTAATGATGGAAACAAAATAGAAAGTATTAAACTTCTTTCAGAAGGTTGCCGAATTCTAACAGATCTTCATTATACTGAAACTCAAATTCGAACTAAATGTATTACTCCATGCCTTGATAAATCAATACTGAATATAATTCAAGAAGAAGAACGAGATGAACTTTTATTCGGAAATAAGTTATCAGAAAAGATCAAGGCTGCTAAAGCGATAGAAAAACAAGGGTGGCAAATTAAAAGAAGTGTACCTCAAAAAGTAAATCAAAATCAACCTCAGACGTCAAAGGCAAGATACACGGGAAATTGGACAGCCCCTCCTCGATATCCCTCGTCGGCGAACAGGGGGGGGCGCGGAGCATACACGGCGAGCAGGACACACCCGAACAGACAATTCCGGCCTCAGGCACCGCCACCGCCGCCAGCTGCAGCGCAGTCACAAGCGAGGACGTCTGCAGTCTCCAAGCAACGTGCCCCAACACGTCAGTAGTTCAGGTACATGCAGGTCGATTAACATTTTATTATGATTGTTGGCTGCATATTACAAAAAATAAAACTGTATTAGACTATATTTTTAACGGCTACCGTCTACCATTAACAGACAATAATATACAACGATCGGAATTACCAAATAAAGCTATGTCCGCTAAAGAAAAACAAACAATGCAACTTGCTTTAAATAACCTACTTGATTTAGGCGCTATTTCCCAATGTGAAAATAGTACAGAACAATTCCTATCGCCTATTTTTTGATACCAAAGCCTAATGGGACAAATCGTTTTATTTTAAATTTAAAATACTTAAATAATTTTGTTGAAAATGAACATTTTAAAATGGAGGATTATAGGAGTGTGTGTACGTTGTTGACCAAAAACAGTTATATGGCTAGTATAGATCTTAAAGAATCCTATTTATTAATCCCTGTGCACCCAGAACATAAAAAATACTTAAGATTCCAATTTGAAAATGATAGTCAAAACTTAGTAACATATGAATTTAACGCAATCCCGTATGGCTTGTCGTCAGCACCTAGAACATTTACAAAAATAATGAAGGAAGTTGTAGGGTATTTAAGAAAACGGGGATTTAGTTCAGTATCATATTTAGATGATACGATGTGTATTGAAAACTCGTACGAAAAGTGTCTAATGAACGTTAACGAAACTGTCAGAATCCTCGAATGTTTAGGTTTTGTCATAAATTATGAAAAAAGCTCATTAGAGCCAAAACAATCATGTAAATTTTTAGGGTTTATGTTTGACACGGAAAGTATGACTTTGTTTTTACCAGAAAAGAAACAAACTCACATTTTAAAATTAATTAAAAAATTCAAATCATTAAAAAACTGTACCATTCGAGAATTCTCTCAATTTATTGGTGTTTTGACAGCTGCATGTCCGGCTGTCAAATATAGTTGGCTACATACAAAAGTATTTGAAAGAGAGAAATACCTGGCCCTCAAAAAACATCACGATAATTACGATGCTGTTATGGCGCTATCCAATAATATATCGTATGACTTAAATTGGTGGGAAAGAAATGTTCTCATTTCTAGAAATTGCATAACACCGCCAACATATGACTTGGAAATTTTTACAGACGCATCACGGTCAGGCTGGGGTGCTGTCTGCAACAATATGCGCGCTAACGGTCATTGGAAAGAATGCGAGTTAAAATTTCACATCAATTACTTAGAACTTCAAGCAGCATTCTTTGGCCTCAAGTGTTTTGCCCAAGATGCTACCAATTGCGCCATATTGATGCGGATAGATAACACTACGGCCATTAGTTATATTAATAGAATGGGTGGTATACAATTTCCCCACCTCAATGAATTGACAAGGTCCATTTGGCAGTGGTGCGAAGAGCGAAACTTGTGGCTTTTTGCATCTTACATTAACTCAAAGGATAACAAAGAAGCCGATACAGAATCACGAAAAATTAATCCGGACACCGAAATACAGCTTTGTTCAGATGCTTTTGAAAAAATTACTAATATATTTGGTCAAAGTGACATAGACTTGTTTGCTTCTCGCACCAACGCCAAATGTAGGGTATACGTATCCTGGAAACCAGACCCAGACGCGCTTACTGTAGATGCATTTACAATATCATGGAATACATATTATTTTTACTGTTTTCCCCCGTTTGCTATGATTCAAAAATGTTTGCAAAAAATTACCAACGAACAATCTACCGGAATAATGGTTTTTCCTTATTGGCCCACACAAGTATGGTTCCCATTATTGAACAATATGATAATATCAGAAATGATCCTACTGAAAAATGCAATACGGTCTGATTTCAGGATACATCTACCCGCGCAGACTACCCTGGCAGCAGCCATTGTCTCCGGGAAGCCTTCACGAAACAAGGTATTCCACCAGAATCGATACACCTGATGATTTCATCGTTGGCAGAAAATACTGTCAAGCAATATAATACCACATTTAAATTATGGTGGCAATATTGTTATTATAACCATATTAATTACTTAGAAGCACCAAAACCAGCGGTTATTTCGTTTCTTACAAAACAATATGAAAGAGGTGCTTCTTACGGAACAATAAACAGCCATCGCTCAGCGATTTCACTGCTTCTAGGTAATAATGTAGGTTCAGACGAACTAGTATCAAGGCTACTTAAGGGAATTTTCAAATGTAGACCAAACATACCTAAATATAATACTATATGGAACCCACAAGTAGTTTTAGATTTCATGGATAACTGGTACCCAAATACAAATTTAACTTTATGTCAAATTTCTCAGAAATTGGCTACACTTTTGGCTCTTTGTACAGCGCATCGCGTACAAACATTGTCCCTTATAAAAACAAACTGTATTGTCATTCATCAAAATCAAATTGTAATATCCATCTCAGACTTGATCAAAACCTCAGCAATCAATCGGGAGCAACCGACCTTAATCATACCTTATTTTATAGACAAACCTAGTATCTGTCCTGCGAAATGTTTAAGTGATTATTTAGAAATGACAGCAAATATCAGAAACGAGTCTTCTAATTTATTTTTAACTTTCAAACGTCCACATAAACCTGTGACGTCCCAAACCATCAGTCGGTGGATAAAAAAGATGTTGGCGGAAAGCGGCATCGATGTGACAAAGTTCAGTGCACATAGCACACGTCACGCTGCAACCTCGACGGCCCGCGCCGCTGGCGTGTCTCTAGACACGATCCGCAAAACCGCCGGATGGACCGCCACATCACAAACATTCGCGAAATTTTACAATCGCCCCATTATTTCGCAAGACTTAGCTAGGTCTGTCTTTGAACCTAATGGTTAATTTAAGTTTATTATTAGATGTAGGTCGTAAATTTATAAAATATTATTGAAGTTAATATGTTAAATTGTTAATCAATGAGAAGAAAAATAAAATTATATTTTCGTTATAAAGTTATTTGTTTTATTTAATTAAATTCATACCAAAACGTTAGACATGTCTATTTGTTTAGATCTCTAAACATCTACGTGGTAATACTATATCTGAAGAATGGAGCTATGAAAATATAATAGATGATCAAACGAACTTCAAAGTGAAGTTCGATCATTATTATATGAATAGCTCCATTCGAAGATATAGTACCCACCCACCCAAACCCTTTTTTAAGTTTTGGTATTATCTCTAAAGAAATGAAGACATCATGGCGGTACGCTAGTGAGGCGTGGCGGGATAGTGATGTAAGTATTTGATTAGTCAATCAAAAGGTAATCGAGTAAGACAAATCGATTTAAATCTAAAAGTGCGACACTACCTAGTACGTTAGGGAAACTACGTGGTAATACTATATCTTCGAATGGAGCTATTCATATAATAATGATCGAACTTCACTTTGAAGTTCGTTTGATCATCTATCAAAAGGCACTACAAGTGAGAAGTGTGATTTATTAAACATGTTCTTATTTACTTGAGTACTAAAACACTTCTTTAAACTTTGAACACAATTGACTAGAAGACCATAGACGGTAGTAAAATTGTATAAATTTTCATTGAGCGAGCCCTCCAGAGCTGCGTCTTTGATCAAAGCATTGTAACTGCGAATCACACCCTTGATAAGTGTAAGCAAACAGCAGTAGATATAAGTTTCAAGCAAAAATTTTAGTTCAAAATAGAATTTAATTATAAAGTAGGGAATGAAAAAGTATAAAGGTATGCCTGGGATCTTCAATACAGTAGTCAAAATTGTCGATAGAATCATGAATATTCGTATACAAACGAAACTGATTAGTGTAATTAGAACTTTAACTTTGAGACAGGAAAGCACTTTTTTGTATGGAGGACAACAAGCAACAAAGTCATGGCAACCGGACAGATTTTTCAAAAGATCTGAATACTCGCGACTGAAACGAGGCCCAAAATATGTTATGTAAGAAATATTCATAGACACGTTTATTATGTCAAAAATGAAATTAAAAGCGGTTTGATTGCGTATGGTAGTGTTTTTTATGCCAATGCTAAATTCGAAATCTTGAATGTAGTGGAAATATATGCATGCACATATAAGTATTTCTATTATGATAATGAGGGTTATGAGAGCTTGCTGCCTCCTCGGTAATATAGAGAAGTCGCGATGAATGTTCACGCTCTTTTCTACTGTATGTAAGACTTTTAACACTTTGATTTTTTCTTTTATGCCCGAAAAATGCATTTTCCTCTAAATAACTTTTGTTTGTCTCGTGGGAGTACCGGACTAAGCAAGTGATCTGAATAGACTATACTGCATTAAAGTATAGTTCACGGACACATTATGAACATATTCATTATTACTTACGTCCCACATAAATTAAGCCATCATAGTGTAGTGGAGGTCGTCGAAATTGCAGTGACATAAAATAGAAAACACAAACTATCAGTTTTTGTGAATCGATTTTTGGGACCTACCTTATTTTTTATGTACCTTTCGATACAACAGAGGGAAGTTTCTCCGACTACACGTGTTATACGAGTATATATTTAAAACTAGCGTACCCAGCGAACTTTGTTTTGCCTCCGGTCCCGTCCCACCCAGCCCCGTAATTTTAAAAGTAATTATATATCAAAGTTTAGTTTTTAATAAAAGTAATATAGTATAAAAGTATCCTCTGCCCTTTGTATTTATGTTTTGCCGTTCTTTAGTTATCAATAGTGTAACTAACATGACTTTCTTTTATATAGATTGACGACCTCCGTGGTCGAGTGGCTAGCACGCTGGTTTCAAGCGTCGTCATCTCGTTAGGTTTCGGGTTCGATTCCCGGTCGGGTCAATGTAGAAAACGACCTTTTTTATATTGTCTCGGGTCTGAGTGTTGTGATACCACCATTGTTTCCGATTTCCATAACACAAGTGCTTTAGCTACTTAGCTTGGGATCGGAGCAATGTATGTGATGTTGTTAAATATTTATTTATTTATTATTTATATATAGATTAAATATATAGCATCATTGTGCATAGTGTACTAGTGTAGTAAATGGCAGATAGAATGATAGCTAATAAATACCTTTGTCATTGGCGGAACAAATGTCGCACCCCTCGGGAAACATTAAGTTCGGACGCCAAATAATAGAAGAAGAAGAAGAAATACCTTTGTAAATCCATTTAATGTAGGTATGGAATCTATAAGAACAGCAAGTAGGTAACATCTCCTTATCTGAATAACAGCTATATTTATATGGTTTTTAAATCTTATCCCATAATTGATTTTTTATCTCCCAACAACAAAATCTTTCTTCACGCGCCTTTTGCAAAAGTTCATCATGACATCTTTTTTTTTAAATTCATTTCAGCGCTTGGGCTAAGCCCTTACAGCCAGTTTAAGATCACACGTTTTAAGTAACAGCAATTGTTATAGGTATCCAATTAAGCAAATAAATAGTAGATTATTTACCCAGGGCGTAAAGTGGTTTGTTTCGGCGCGGGCGCCACCTTAAATCACAAGCGAAGCGTGAGGATTGCAGGTCTGAGGCCCAAGCGAAGCGAGGGCATTATTGGGTTTACTCCCGAACAGCGAGGGAGAAAATAGAAAATCCTGACTATGGCGAAGGATTTTCACCTAGGGCAAAGACAATTTTATGCCTGAGGTGAATACTCTGCTTTTCACGCTTTTTGTGAGGCAATAAAATTATGTTAACTTATAAGTTATATGTATACACCGACGCGCCACAATATATGAAATCATTTTAATAAATTAGATGAAAGAACACCTCAACTTAATTCTTATGAAATTAGTTACCTATCCTTGCATTTAACAAGTCATACAGGTAAATGTTATTGTACTAATAAAACACGCGTTTTGTTCTCTTTTCGGTGCGTGATGGTCGATTTTTGATTATCTGATGTTCACTGAACGCTGGTGCCTGGGTGTTGGAGGGGCCTGCACCGGTAATGGGCTAATCAGTAACCGACTAGCCCTGCATTGCTATATTTGTTTGAGTATTGTCCATCTTTACTTAACATTTTTGCTCTAATGATTACGCAATATTTTTTCTCTGTTCGGCCGGCAAGTGGTGGCGTTCGATTTTAGAACTATCTTCTCATCGCTGGATGATGGAGCAGGCGAATTGAGCCACATTACCGACTATCGCGTAATCGATATTCATACAATATTTCCGCCCGTGAGTCTAGACGAGGTACTTTAGGTCAACATTACATGACACGTTATTGAACGTTGCCGATCAGATAGCGTGACAAAGAGTTTAAAATTAAATTAAAAAATAAAATCAAAATTTGTTTATTTCAAGCAGCTTTATTTCATATTGTTTAGTAATTGCACAAAAAATACTTATAAATTAATGTTAGTAACAATTATTTAATTCAAATTTAAATTAAATTACATTTTTTTATTATCTTCGTATTAAAATTATAATAACTTATTTAGAATATTATTTTGTTCCTATGAATATATTTATTTTGATTTTGCATAGAACTTGGCACTTATTTAGATCCCAATCTATTTGCGGCTAAGCCCACAGCCGCACACTGGTTCAGTTTTCTAAAAAAGTGGACTTAGGGGTCAATGTTCACCTATAGGCTTGAATTTTTTTTCATGTATTCCTCTTTTGATATCAAATCACTGTTACTGATTGCATTTTTTCTTAAAACCCTGAAAATTTTGAGAAAAAAAATATAAATATTTTTTGTATGGAGAAAAAGTTATTAATGTTTGTAACTCCAAAATGCGCGCGAGTCACACAATACCACCTTGTGGACACTGAAGAACACATTATTCCCTAACATAAATGTAAGTAACTTTTTTATATTAACTTGCAACTTTCAGAGTTAGAGGCGATTAAACATCGGTAATAAATAATAATATTTATTTGGACTTTTTCGTAGATTAGATACAAAAATCCTTCAAATTCAGTTCGGATCAAATTCATTATAATTAATTAGGTACATTGTAACACCCCAACATCCATTGAAATCAGTGTCTCATATACTATTAATAAAATATATATATATATATATATTGCCAAATATCATTTGTAGACAACTATGTTCGTAAATTGGCTAGCAGGTTTGCGCACCCGTGTTGCATGTGCACGCGCTTTTGTTTGGCTACCTGGAATAGATATCAGCTACATGTGGCTAAATTGAACCGTCTATTGTTCATAAGGGTCATTTATGACTTGCATCGGTTCATAATATTTTATATGCTGATGAAGACAACAATTACAAATATTTAAAATCACCATAATTCAGTCTCAGGTAGAGTGTGTTCGTGTGTAGACGTCCTCGCTAATCTGTGACTACGCTAGCTTTCGAGTTTTTGTTGAATTTCTTGTTAGTTGTTGTTGTCTTGTGTGTTGCTTATTTTTCGTATCTGTAAAATTTGTCTCATCTATTTTGTTGTTTTATTTTCGCTGTCATTTTCGTTGTCAAAAATTCTGTTGATTGCCGAGGATAATTTTCGTATTGAACTTGGCTCTCCTTTTATACATTTATGTTTTTGGTGTGATAGCAGTTTTATTACTTTGGGTCCTATTCATAGTATTTTATTTGTCTCACTAGATGGCGTTTACGACTCTATTACCAATAGGAACGTTTTTTATGATACCTACGTTGCTTAATATAAAGTAAAATAAAATAATTTTGTAAGTTAAATAATAAGTAATCGACATTAATTCAATTTTTTACTTTTATTTTATTTTATTTTAGTCAATTTATCACTATTATTATTAATTATTAACATAAACATTCACAACAACAAACAAGTACATTATAACTAACCATAAATGGATCAATGATATCTGAAAATAAATGAACAATAATATGGTTTAATAATAATAATGAAAGACATTTTTAGGGTTCCGTAGCCGAATGGCAAAAAACGGAACTCTATAGTTTCGTCAAGTCTGTCTGTCTGTCTGTCTGTCCGTCCGTATGTCACAGCCATTTTATTCTGTAACTATAAGCATCACACTACTAAAATTTGGTAGAAAGATGTATCCTGTTAACCGCTTTACGATTCTCATACAAAAAATAAAAATTAATGACATTTAATGGGGGGCTCCCATACATGAAACTAAAACCGAAAATTTTTTTTTAGTCAAACCTATATGTAACGTTTTAGTTTCGTTATCGTTCGAACGGAAACAGAAACACGTTTCTGAAGAGAACGCAACTTTAAATCGTTTTCGTTCAATATAACGTTTTTAACCTTTAACAGTTTTAAAAAAAACAAATAAAGGTGAAATGAAATCAGAAAGGCACTTGATGAACTAAAGGTGCCAAAGAATTCTCGCGAAGAATTAATTCAGGAGAGAGACGATTGTGAAGAAGTAATTAAGAAAAATATCCAACAAAACATTCAACTCAAAAAAGAACTGGCTGACCTGCATGCCCAGCCTCTGGAGGTAATTGAACATCGAGACGAGCTCTTCAAAACTCTCAGCACCTTTGACTAGTGCAGCAGTGTCTTCGAGGAGACACTCGCAACAACGAGTTATAAAATGAGCTAAGAGATGCTACAAGACAATTCTGCACTTGGAAGAAGAAAAGAAGGATCGAGATTACACCCAAACATTGAATCTATATGAGAAGCTGATCGGGACCCCCAATGGCCAGGCTGAGTTTACCAGCTCAGAATTAAATGTAGTTTTATACAGTCTGTAAATAACACTAAACAAACAAGGTTATTCGGCAGAAATAAGGTTAACATATAAAAATAAAAAATGTTGGCCATTTATATAACCAGTAATGAATTCTAAAAAGGTTTTAAAAATTGGTTGCCTGTAAAGTCGGTATACGGGCGAAAGTTTTACGTGACAACGACTTTTTATGTCTGTCTCTCTCGTTCTTACGCGTGCCTCTCACTCGCTCTCAGTGCTGCGCGCGCGGGCCTCTCTCTCGTTCGGTGACTCATCGTAACGTTACCGAGCGTTACACTTTTTCATAAGTGACTCCCAGCCGCAACCTAATTTAAGACGTTGTCACGTCAATAAGTTTATCGATACATGTTTTTTAAACGTTAAGTAAAGTTAAGGAAAGAAAAACTGGATCTATTAGCCATCTTGGAAATTTATCAAAATAAATTGCTGCCAAACGTAGGTCACATTGTCAACAAGCGGTTAAGCATTTGCAGGCTGACATTTCAAGGTTGCAGGGCCCCTATTTTTGAATCACTCGCGTCAAGATGGCGTGTGAAATTCATTGATTAATGTTCGATTTCCCAATGAAAACTAGTATAATGTCATGCAAAAGTGATTTGAAAAAACATAACTGATTTTTGTGAGTACCTATGTCTATATTTTGCGTGATTTCCATTGTCTTTTAATTGGTTTTCGAACGCAATTCACTCGCCGTATTATGGAAGTGATTCAAAAATAGAGCTCCTGGAGTCATTTTATTAAATGACTTGTAAATATAACTCTGGCCAGGAACAAATATCAGTACCCCTATCACGAATAATTTGCGTCAAAGTATTCGTATAGTAACGTAATCATTTGTATGAGAATCTGAAAGCGCCTCTATCGGACGTAAAACAAACTAAATTTGGCAGCTCAAATACTTGACATTTATTGTGCGTGAACATTTTCTATGGTGTTAAACTGGATTTGCGATCACGAACCTTTCTTTGACGTATAGTATCGTGAGTTGCAACAAGGTAACTTGAGATTCTGAGTGTCAACAATGAGCGAAGAGAAACAAGGTAACTTTACGGATAAGAACTCCTAAATTGTTTTTTTCTAAAATTATCATACAACTGCATTCGAAGACGGATTCAAGCTCCTGGAATGGGAAAGATTCGGCATTAACGTCAATAGCAAATACATCTCTCACCTCCGGTTTACTGATAATATCTATTCGTGCAGCCGAAGGTGATGAGAAATAAAGAAACATGTGAAATAAAGAATACATTTGTAGTCATATTTATAATTCCTAAATTAAGACATTACAGTAGAATTAAATATGAAATTTATTACAAAAGTTTTTATCTTCTACTCTTTATTATTAACTTAAAAAGAAATCAGTAACAGGGACACTTTTATCCGGTGTATCGATTTTGATCTTGTATGGTTCATCTTTGCTCTGATTATGACATAAGAGAGTAACGAAGACCGCCGGAACTGCTAGACTCACTTTAATTCTTCTGGCTAGGTAGGCGTATTCTATACATTGTATTTTGGTCGGTCTTCATTCTGTAAAATAATATATATACGAGTATATATGTATATTTTATATTCACATTAATTCCATTTGTTAGAATCAGCGTCCTCTTGGTGAGCTGAGGGCTTGGATAAATCACAATATCTTGAGAAATAAGATCTAGCTAGAGTTTATCTCGGTTTAATAACTAATGAATAAAAGCACAAATAAAAACACTTTAATTACAAATCCTTGTATTACTTTTACGTACTTACTTTTTCAAAAACTCAAATATTGTTACGTTCTACTGCAAACGACTTGTCCTCGTTATTATAAATATTTTTCATTATTTTTAACTAAATCTTTTGTAAAACTTTTGATTTTTTTTTTTTTTAATATCCATTTTACGGCTTTGGACTGAGTCCAATTACGGCCAATCGGAATGAAATATTGCCATCATATTGCATGCTCCATAATTTTGGGTGTTTAGTTTTCTGTGAGGGATCAAAGTGTTACTTCTGCAAAATTATATAAGAAACTTCATTATGTATTCGTAAGTCCATTTCTGTTTCGACATCTGGTCTTATATGTCTTCGAATGTAGATGTTATGTACTCGTACAAATGTTTGTATGTTTTCTCATTTTCCAGGATAGATGGCAAGAGGCGGGGAATGTCATCTTTTTTATAGAACTGTAGTAGGCCATCTATTAACAAAAGCCTTTGTATGTTAAAAGCGGGACACTGAAGAATCAGGTGATCGAGAGTAGCCACGTTGTTCAATTCACAAAAGTCACACTGATCGGATTCAATCATCTTTATACGCTTCAAGTGCGCTGGAAACTTCCCGTGACCAAGTCTTAGACGGTTAATAGTGGTGATGTATTTGCGAGGACGATAATTTTAGCTTAAAATACCATGGTTTTACTGGAATTTTCTTTTGTATTTCGGCAACCATTGACCTTTATATGTTCTAGTGTGTTCCCACTCATGATTCCAGTGCTCAAACATTCTGTATTTAAGGACGGCATTATAATCGGTCATAGGCACGGCTGGTAAAGAATATGGTGAATTGATTGTCATCGGATGTTGAATCTTCATAAGGGCGATCAACGGTTTCATTGCCAGTAATTCCACGATGAGATGGCACCCATATAAATTCTATAATTTTATCTGTGGTCTCCAATAGGTATTCTCTAATTTTCATTATGTACAGGTTGTTCTTATAGGAAATGTGTGCATTTTCTAAGCACGTTAGTACACTCAAAGAATCGGTAACAATCAAGATACTTTTGGTGTTTTCTAGTCTTCTTATATATTGCAATGCGGTGAAAATTGCGTACGCTTCGGCTGTGAATATCGAAGAGTTCTGATCCAAATTGAAACAACGACCAAACTTTGCCTCCGAGTCATAATATGCTGCTTTTGTTGCTTTCGTCTGTTTTAGACCCGTCTGTGTAGATTCTACGATATTCAATCTTCTCACTGTTTACAAATTCTACAAAATCTTCATTATTCATAACACTTCTTGCACAAATTACAGGTTTGTATGTCTGTATATCTATGGTACTTAGTTCCCATTTGTCGTTATGGTCAATGCTTTTACAAATTTCTTTTAATTCATAAATATGCCTACCTTGTAAAATATTATAAGATTGATATACTTTTTTGTAAGAATCATTAGCCAAAACTTTAAGGTAATTTTTTTCTGTTAAGTATCTTAGTCTAACTAAAATAGGTGGAATGCCAGCTTCTATTTCGAGTGAATTTATAGGAGTAGAGCAAAAAGCTCCAGTTATTATCCGTAGGCCTTTATTTGTATGACTTCTAATTTACGAAATAGGAGCTGACTGATATATTTACCATAAATCAGTAAGCCATAGTCATAATTACTCCTCACAATTGCTTTAAAAAATCATATTAAGTAATTTGGGGTCCATGCCCCATGTGACCCCTGCTAAATATCTCATTATATTTACAGTCTTTTGCATCTTATCAAGAATTTATTTACATGAAGTTAAAGTACAATTAGAATCAAATAATAGTCCCAAGAACTTTTGTTTGCCTACAACATCTATATTTACATTGGAATATTTGATATTTATATTTACAAAATCAAGATCATATTTTTTACTAAAAATCATTATGGAACTTTTGTGGGATTAATGTCTAGTTTAAGTCTTTCTTTATAATATGAAAACAACAAATCTAATGCTCTATTTAGCGTGACTTCTGCTTGACATAGGTTTTCTATTTACGGTATAGAGTACAACATCATCAGCGTATTGTAACATTGATAAATTATTTAGACTTACATATTTGTGAAACTCAGCAGTGTATAACAAGTACATTATAGGTGATAATGTAGCACCCTGCATAACTCCATTGTAAGCTCTTTTAGGACCGTATAAAGAGTAGTTGAACTTGACATAGAGCAGGCGCCCATAAAAAAAGTCATAAATAAATTTACAAACTTTACCAGGTATATTATAGCTATGTAAAATCTCTACTAAAACTGCTAAGTCAACATTATCAAATGCCCCACTTACATCTAGAAATACACTAACAAGTTGACTATTCTGACTAAAAGCCCCATCAATGTCTCCAGTAAATTTCAGAAGGCTATCTGTCGTACTTCGACCCTTGCGAAAACCAAATTGATCGAAAGGAATAATTAATCGAGATTCTACGTAAATTTCTAATCTATTTTTAATCATATTTTTCAAAATATTTTCCCTAAACAAGAAGACAAAGAAATCGGCCTGTAAGAATCAGCAAGTTTTGGATCTTTATCGGGCTTTAAAATGGGCACTACAAGCAATTAGCTTCCAAGAAGTAGGAATGATACTAGCTTCCCACAAATCGTTAAATATCTTTAATAAAATCTGTTTAGCTGATGTATGTAACCATTTTATAAGGATATATGGGATATCATCCAAACCAGGAGTAGTATCTTTTTTACTATTTAAAGATAAATTGAACTCTTCCATAGAAAATTTTAAATTAAGGTGATTATTTAATTCGTTGAAATCAAACAAGCGTTTAAGATGTCGTATGCTGTCCGAGTCTGAAGGACTATTTAGCGTAAGTTTGTTTAAAAAATCTTCAACGAAATCATTTTCGATCGATCTGGGTGACGATCGCTTCCGGCTAAAACCTTTGACAAAATTCCAGATCTTAGATATGGGGTGTAGTACGATCAAAACTAGAGCAATGTTTTTTCCAGCTTAATGTTTTTTCCTCTTTTATTATTAACTTTTTGGTAGCTTCTATTTTTTTATATAAAAGGTAATTTTCCATAGTGGGATGACGTCGATACATTTTCAGTCCTAGTTTGCATTCTTTAACGGCCTCTGAGCAACGGTCATTCCACAATGGCACGGGCTTGTACATTCTATTGTTAGTACTTTTGTAAATCGGAACAGATTCTTTTTTTAAACAGGTAAGTAATTCACAAAATTCATCATAAGCCTGTATTGGGTTGTCTTCTAACATTAAATGATTAAAAAAATCTATAGATTTGATCCTATACTCCTAGCCAATCAGCTTTACTGTATAATTTTTTTTCAAAAATAATACTCGGTGTATAAATTTCGCAACCTAACGATAAATTAACGATAGTGGGGAAATGGTAGCTGCCTAATGAATCTTCAGAATAAACAGACCAGTCAGCGGATGCTGCCAAATTCGGTGAACTAAATGCCACATCAATTGCCGAAGACATTTGTTTGGACGAGGAAGCGTCGTAACTTCTCCGTTATTTAAAAAAACATAAATTTAATTCATCAAGCATGTCATAAACTTGTATTCCTCTAGGTTTATTAGTAGCTGAACCAAAAAGCAGTGTGATGAGCATTTAGATCGCCCATGACTAGTAACGGTGATGGTAATAAACTAATAATATTTTTAAGGTATGGATAGGGAAACGTCCTCTTCTTGGAGGGACAGTAGCAACCCATAATTGTTAATGCAACGTTATTAGTTACTGTTTTAACGTTAATGGCTATTGTTTGTATTCTGTCAATACTGTTATTGGTAATATTCTGTGCATACAATATTATTTTTGCAGAGTATGGCAACACCACCATAGCCCGTCATCAGAATCTTTACGAAAAACTTTATAACCTCTTACAAATATAGAATCGGAAGGTTTTAGCCAAGTTTCATTGAGTATACATATATCAACATTCAAGTTTTCTAATAGTTGTGTTAAAAAAACAAGTTTTTGGCTTAAGGCTCTGTATGTTATGTTGAATGATAACTAACTTTTTATCCATCCTTAGCTTTAGAAATTTGTATTGATGAACATTTCCTTGATGTTTGTTGAGTTTATTGGTAATTTATTATCTTTTTGTGAAAGAGTGAACAGTGTATCTATTATAGCCTTTTAAAACAAAATCATTGTTAATCACATCAATTAAAAGTTCTTTATTTTCTTTAACTTTTTTAATTGCCTGGCTTTGGGGACTGCCAGCTGCCTTTGCAAAGACTTATTCAGTGCAGGGAAAAATGCTCCTAAAGTTTGCTTATTCATTATTTTAGATTTATTTTTCATCTATTCTCTGTTGTTTTACTGGGCAAAATCCTAGCAAACATGTTCCCCTTTACAATTCACACATAGTGGCTTATTAACATTTGGGCATTCTTTATAAGAGTGAGACTCTGAACGAATAGAACAAACTAGATCCTTTTACAGGAATTTAGTTGTGTGACCGAAACCTAAACATTTATAACATTGCAATACAGGTTTGATGTACTGTTCTACAGGTAATATGCAAAGACCATAACTTACATGTTCAGGCAGTACATTTCCTGCAAATGTGATTGAGACAGTCTGTAATGGTGTGACTCCTTCTGGGGTCCTCTTGGTGAACCTCCTGACAGACAATATTTCCTGTGAACTAATCAACTTGTCAAACAAGTGTTTGTTACTCAAATCCGTGGGTATGTGCTTAATAACGCCAGTGCGTTCTGAGTTGGAAGCTGGAATGTAGGCTTTATTCATGTGAACTCAAAAAGGCAGAGTTGGAAAGCAGTGAGTTGGCGTTTTTAGGATTATCAAAGTACACAGCGTACCGCATTGCATTCACTCTTTTTATCTCTTTGACACCTTTATTATATCTGCTGAAGATTGAGTTTAAATAAATTGGATCTTTGTTACCGAATTGATGCTCTCATGTATGCTTTGTATGTACACTGGTAAACACTGTTCCTGGAGAGTTTTCAGGATAGTTTCGGATATGGTTCTTTTTGTAATAGGGTACATACTTGTTTTCTTCCTCCTCATCCGACATGTCATTCAAAGGTCCAGAAACCTTACGTTTCTTATGTGATTTCGACATTCCACCACTGTCCCACTACTCATTTTGTCGCTTTTCAGCTGAAAATTACTAGTGAAAAGGCGCAATACAAATAAAATTTCACTTAATGAAAAAAATACGAACTTCCCGCCTCGAAAGTTCCCGCCAAAGTCCTTTTGAATTTGTCAACAATATGATGGCATAACGTCAATCTGTCAATTGACAGTCTAGCAAACAGTTCAAAAATCTAAAGATTACAGAAAAACATATATCTTCATAATTTTAATAGACCAAAATTTTACATTCACAAACCCTGCCAAACATATTGTTCGTAATTTTGTTCCGTTATTGATTTGGTTTAGATTTTACTGGAATATCATAATATATTTCGATAATATTCATAAAAAAGATGGCTTAACTTATTTCTGGACGTGTCATTCGACAGCCATATTTACGTTAGTATGACGTCATCTTCGTCAATGCTATCGAGCTTACTACACGACACGAGAGTGCTTCGTGATGCCGACTAACGTTGTACTGCGTAAACTCGCTACGCTAACGTGACGAATACGTCAAAAGTTCGTGATTGGGGTACAGAACACACCTAGCAAATAATATATTAAAGTCGAGTTCTTCCACTATACTTTTAACTCACTTCTAATTTAAATTACAATTTATTACCTGACTATCAGCAACAGGAAAATGTGGATTTGCAGTTGCAGTAGCCAAACGAAAAAGGTTTAGTAATTCTGAATATGACATACAGACGGTAGACCATTAGAGACGGTTTTGTTTTATTTGAACAAAATAGTAGGTTATGATTCCTTACTAAATTGAAAACCTTAACTGTAATGTTATTAACCATTGTATGCCAGATGCAAATTAGGATCAAGTAGTTAATACTTTAATAAATTGTTATTTAAATTACAATTCTACATTAGTAATGTTATGCTAGGCAATAGACAAAATCTTAGTAAAAAATATGTAGAGGCCTTGTCAGGGAAACTAAGCTCAGCTACTTTTGCTGTAAGAAAGATTAGACGTTTGACTGATATATGAACTAAAAAAACTAACCTAAGTTTATTACTATTATATCACTTTTTTCGTGAATGAATGATTTTTATTTTGCGTACATACATTAAATATTCATTAAAGTACTGGAGGCTACAGTTAATATTCTAATTTCTTTAAACACCTTTCGTGAGGAATCTTGAGGTTTTAGATTATAAATAGCTCGCACGGCTCTTTTTTGTAATATAAAAATTGATTCTATATCAACAAGCCGATCCCCGCAGTAAAATGCTGTAGGACATCAAGCTATAGAAATAACAAAAATAAACTTAGGTCAGTTAAATAAAAACAAAAGTCACCGCAGTACGGTAAGGTTTTGAAATACCGTTGCTCTTAATGTATTACAACTGCGGAGACACTGTATACAGAACCCGTTACTTATCAAAGTAAATAACAAAGAACAACCATCAAACTTACAAATCAAAGTCACGTACCCACTTCGATCTCTCTATCGTTTCCGGAACTTTCTTCCAGTGAGTACCAAAATTCTGCTGATCCAGGCATTGGTGCTGCCTGTCATGGATTACGCCGATGTGTGCTGTACGAATCTATCCCAAAAACTTTTTGAACAAACTTGTTCGTCTCCTTAATAACTGCATTCGCTTCATTTTTGCGTACGGAAGTACAACCAAAATATCTCCATACCGGTGTAAATTAAATTGGCTCAATATTCGACAGCGTAGAAATCTTCGAATCCTCTGCAC
>CAWUPE010001112.1:0-25734 GCA_963924145.1 Pyrausta purpuralis | reverse complement strand
GATTCGATCGATTTGAATAACCGATCCATCTGGATCTTAACAAACTCAGTGAGTTTAAACTGTTACACGTTTAGTGCTAATAAATTATGTTGTTAGGAAAGACTTGGCGGTCGTTCCTTTTAGCATAATAATTTATTTGGTGGGATTATCAGGCTATTGGGAGTATGCGTTGTACGCTAAGTCTTGGGCGTTCTCCAACGACCTGAAAAAATATGAAAAACATTGTGAATAATCAGCGCTTGATTTGAAATCATTGTGAATAATCAGCTCTTGGATTTGGGTGGTAAAGTTATAAGTGTCTATATAAATATCCTTGGAACACGTAGCATTTAGAAATAGCATAGCAATTGTCATATATGTATTACTTCACAGTAAAGTCTCCAAATAAAAACGAAAACTTTGTCTAAACTACAAGTAGAGAATTGTTTTTCATTTATTATTATTTTCATTTCCACCAAATGATTAGAAAAACTATGTGCCTATCTTAATTCTGCGCTGGTAGTCTGATGCAACAATGGAACTATGTCGAGACTTCCGACACTGGATGGAATTAAGATAGGCACATAGTTTTTCTTAGGTTAGGCCATCACTTTGACCATCAAGCATCAACTATCACAGCACCGACTCCAAAAAGAAATTGTTTGCCTCAAACGGATTCCTTTCCTTTTAATGGTGAAGAGTTTATTTAATACTTTTTAGTGCATTTTGGTTTTGAAGTCGGTTTTTACTTTTTTTTTCAGTTTACGTTTTTGTATTGTGTGATGCTTAGTCATCGTCTTGTTTGCTCAAATTATTCAATAGTAATATACACACTAAGGGTCGTAAACTTGTAATTAAGTAACTATGTTAAACATTTGGTTTTGGTTGGTATTTGTAAACTTTTTTGTACATCTTTTAATAAAATAGATATTAACTAGGTTTCTTTTAAATATTTATCAAACAAAATTTAATTACTGGCTTTTACAACGATCTCTATTGTCCAAGCCACCCATTTGCAAATGAGTTTCATATTTCCATACTTCCAAGATGCTTACAATGTTTATCAAATGACAAGAGACTAAAAGCTCTAATTGACAGCCAACAACCCATGACGGCGCACCAACCGGCCAATGAAGATGTCTAATTAGATAATTACATGACGATTACCCACTGATTTCTATGACCCATATAGCTATACCCTACGGATATCCGTAGCTTGACTTTCTCGAGAATCGTTAGAGTAGACGAATAAAAAAGTTTAACTAGTTAATTAAGTTTGATAAGCTGTAGTTAATTTATTAATGGATCGATTGAACCGCAAATGTGTATTGGCGGGAATGGATGTAGAACGTTTGTGATAGGTTGGGAAAAATATATTTAACATAAAATCAGTCATACAAATAATAAATGATAGCGTTGTCATCGTTAAAAGAATGTTATGATTATAAAAAATGCAGAACAAAATGACAACCATTTAAATCACCCCTCTCCCACTAAATCTCAGATGATAGGCCCACACAATACACCAAGTGACTGTTCTCTAAAACCTAAAAGTTCAATGACCTCATCATGTTCATAGTCAGAGAGGTGTCTGAGAGAAGCTCCTCTTGAATTACTCTTTTATTATTTGAAATGGGTTTGCTCGTGACAGTGGTAGCGTTGAAAAAAGAGCGAGCTCTTTTAGAAGAACTAATTGACTACTTTAACATTATTAATTATTGCTACAAGTGCTCATATCGCAGTGGTGGCAGAGCTTTGGTAGTCATTACCGAACTTAAGTAACCTATAATCGTGTTTAGATGGGTGACTAATCCGACCATATAAGTGCCGTATGTCACTAGCATTTGCATGTTTCGAAAAGCGCTAACGCAACGCTGTTGGTCCCGGCTAATGACGGTTGATAGTTATGCCACTCACCAATTCGGTCTTAGCCCGGTGGTGGAGTATGGCTCAAACCACTTCATAGTCGAGGTGAGTTCTTCGCCCAGCAGTGGAACATTACAGGCTAACTTTACTTTACTGATAACATTATTTACCTGCTCCATCCCGAGCCTCCGTGTCCAGCAGACGACACCACCACCTCATGGGCTTCCCCACCACCGCTGGGTGACAGGAGTTTCTTCAGCCCAATGATACCGGCCAGCACCAAGGCCAGTTTCGACACGATCAAGGCCTTGCCAGCCAGTAAGGCCAGGGCTCCGAAGGCCAGGGGTACCAGCATACCACCGATCAAAAGAGGGATGGCAAGCAGAGGCGCAAGCTTCTTCCTTCTGCTGCGACCTTCAGCAGACTGCAAGTCGGAGCTGGTTGGGAACTTGACTGGAAGTAAAGAAATAGTTGTGATTAGTTTTCAAAGTCAACATTATCAAGTGCGGAATCGAACAACCGCGTACTGTGCTATCCGGATACATGTCTATATCAATCGGCCATCCATATTAAAAAAAAACTTTTGATATCGTAGGCAACGTCACTTTATCGATGACCAGAATAGTAACTGATATCGTGAGAAAATTCAAAATTTTGTAGCTATTCTAATAAGTAGAGTATAAGGCTATTAATGTTTCAATGTAATAGCCGGATGGAACATGCGATACCTACACGAAAATGACGAACTGCGGAACAAATTCGGTAATATTTCCTACATTTTTTATAGGGTTGTTACTTTTGTTATGCTACTAGACTTAATGAATTTCCTACAACTGACGGCCATAGTACCTAAAAATGCATTTGCATATTAATAATAATACTCATTAAAAAACAGCTATCATAAAAAAATTTAGACCCAAAAATATGGCCGGTTACAGCTGGTATACCTTTTTTCGGTTGTTTCGGACCAACCTTTAACCAACGAATATGAGGTTTGCAAATCACATGCGTTTAAGTACCTACAGTATTTTACATATTAGTTTTTATTATCATTATGCTGAAGTTTTACATGTTTGGATTTTGTTAAAGGTAGTTCTTGTTTGCAACATGGCTTCATTAACTAATGACCGCGTGGTTTATTGGTGACTTAAAAGTATGTCTTAATAATGATAAATGGAATCGAAAACCTACGTCACTTTTCATGAAACCTTATAATTTTGTTTTTCTTTCATTTGGATAGTTCATTTTATAATTTTATAAGACTATAATCCTAGATTAATATATGAAAAAAACCTACTCAAAATATGATTTCAAAACATTACTGATTAGTATTTCAATTATTGTTTTTATTTTGGTTGATTTTTACAAATAATACTTAATTGTTTCCAAAACACAAGCAATGGTTTTGATGAGTCAGTCAGATGCTGAAGTCAGATTTTCAGACGCATCTGCGCAAAAGTAATTTTCAGCATTTCATTTGATGAATTTCCTACAATTGTTAAACTAGGTACCGTATCGGTAAAACGGTGCAATAATTTTCTGGCATTTGTAATCAGAGTGTGACTATACAATTGTACTTGTTATATGAGTAGATATAATAAAGGAGTTGTCAAATAATTATTGTGAAATGATAATAAAGAACTTCTCTTCGTTTGCCAGGATTATCTTAGTTTATTTTCAAGCAGTTGTTTTTTAAATACTTCCCTTAACAGCAACTAGTGTTAAACGTCATCGCGTCAATCAGATATTAACTCATAAATATTTATGTATACAACTGTTAATTACTGAAGCGACAAATTGAGACACGTATTATAGGAAACGTTTTTCTGTTCTCTAGTTAAAGGTGAACTTACACAGACTAATTTGATTCATCAAACACTGATGACATAGTCTTAAAAATAGCCACACCATGCATATAATGAGTGAGAATTCTCTGCCGGTAGGAGTGTTCCCTGGCAACTGCAATTTAGACGTTTTCAAGAAGAGAATAAATTGGCTATTACAAGGCAGACATGGTCCATCTCAAGCTGCATTGTCACTTAACATCAGATGCAATCGTAGCCAAATGTCTGGCTGTCTTATAAAATAAAAAACTTTCTTTATCGTTTTGGTGGCATTTGCGGGTCTCATTCGTATCCGATTTTGATTTGTTCCGAATTAAAATTATTATGTTTTGTCTTAAATTATTATGTTTTGTTTTCAATATACGCGTCATCTAACCTAAAAATTTTGGAACCGCCAACATTGACCTTTCAATTTTTCGTTTGACTATTTGCAGGTTTATTACCTGTCATAAAATTGCGTTCATAAATTGCTAGACATTCAACTGCAACTGCCTTGATAGTCAAGTGACCATGTGACTGAAGGTATCTACCTAGTAACAGCCAATGAACAACACCAACAGAACAACAGTAGAGTGCAATGAAAATCCAGTGAGCGCTAACGCTGCTCCGACGCACGCACAAACATCAATTAGTTAAAGAAACTCTTCATGTAGGCTGATCTTTAGACTGTTAAATAGACTGTGTCTTGTAAAAAAGTGAAGATAAATTAATTACATGCTACAGAGATGCACTAGAAAGCCGTGTGCATAATGCATTTCATGCAATCCGTTGTTTTATTTATGACGTTTTTTGTCGACCACTTCGGCGATCTTTTATTGGAATACATGTTTATTAATAGGGTTTTGTTGTGAGAAAAAATGGGAGTAATTACAAGATTGCTAACAGTCTGGAACGGTTTCTGATTCGATACGGGAGATATCGGAGGATGAATTTGGTAATCAAGAATTTATAGAAACAGGAGAGAAAAAATTAAACCCTTAGAAATTCAAGCTTGAATTTGCATCTAAAAATATAAATCACTTTAGAAATACAATAAAAATTAAAGAATCAGTACTTTTATGACGTCGTCTTTGTGAAAATGTATTTAACGATGTGAATGAAATGCAAATAAATTAGGTACGATTGGAGTTTACAGGAATAAAGAAAAACAAGTTTTAAAGCAAAAAAGGGCTAATGGGTTATTTTTTTGGTTTCTTCCACTCGTGCTTACATTTATTAAAAGTATTACCAAAAGATTCAGTCTGGATGATCGTAATGTACATATTTTTGAAGATAAAAGCGAGTCTAAACTAAAATCAGAAACAACATTCTTCTGATTTTTTTGTAGAGTCAGTTAGGATTTCGGAACAGTCTTCACATTGACATTATTATAAAGTATCTTAAAAAATGTAAGTAGCGTAAGGAAGGAACATAATGCGATATAAATTGTTTTTATCTCATAAGAGATAACTTGTACCATTAACAAGTGTGACTTGTGTATTATAGAGGACAAACCTCCTATAACCTTGACCTTAATCTCCATCCATTACGTAATATTGGTAATGAACCCTTCTATAATCATAATCACCCATTAAAATGTCAACGACACGCTTAAAATTATTGTCACTAATCCATTGTAGCGGCTTGCGACTATGAATGACAAACAGGTACTTTCTGTTGGTTACAGCATTAAGCATCAAAATTATTGAGAAAATTTGACCTGATCATCTATGTGCTTCGTCTTCAACATGAGTTATCTCACAGAAGAGCATATGATTAGCAATGTTCAATGAATTTGGGGCATGTTTTAGTTTTGGTTTTCTGTTACTAGCAGATTCATATTTTTAGAAAATTATCCTATTAGAAAATTTGATTCATAAAATGTAAACCAACAATAATAATAATAAATAATAATAATAATAATTTCATAAAATGTAAAATGTAATGTACAGTGCACACAAATAAATCTCTGTAAACCCATTTGCTTTTCTTACCTTTTTGCTGTCATCTAAAAACTAAAAAGATTCAAATCAAAATACGGTCAAATCCATGCTAAAACCGAATAGAGGCAAAAAAATATATCATTTGCTTCTCCATTCATCTACAGCATAAAACAGAAATGACGAACATCCTCAAACATCCTAATTAGAATAAAAAACATAGTTCACAATTTTGTTGTAATCTATTTACTAGTATGTCTTTATGTTTTATTTCTGGTCTTTGACTCAGTCAATTATGGCTGAGAGTGTCGTTTATAACCCCTATTGAGTAATTTTGTCAAATAAAATAAGTATTGACTAATTTTACTGGCCAATAAGGTTTGACTGGTTAAGGGTTTTGAGTGTAACATGTACAGATCATACATTTAACGTTTTTCTTAAATAAAGTAACTTAAGTTCTTTAACTGCCGATCCACTAACCAATTTCTTCTAGAAAGTGCCTTTCCACCTACTACTTCCAACTTTAGATCAAAACGCTTCTTACCTGGATTGTGTGAGTTTGCATGAATCCTACGATCTTGTCCAAGATAAGGTTGTCCAGCGAGCTCTCATCAAGACCTCTAGGAATCGCCTCCTCAACTTCCACTGTATTGACCTTGGCATCTTTATCTTTGGTGATCGTGACCCCGCTTAGAACAGACAACTCATCATTCTTAGATATCCTGGTAATAGCCTTTGCCAGCTTTCTCTTGAGACAGCTCGACAGTTCCCCACCGCTGCAGTCCTTGTATGCTTCATAGGCAATCTTCAGATCACCAAGAACACTGTCCTCTGAACTCCTGGGCTCTTCCAGTGTGTTTTTATTAGTGGAGGCTGTTCTGGCGCTTACGGCCACGGCCAAGGTCAAAATTAGGAGGTAATGCGGTACCATCGTGACGTTCTACTCACGCCGTTCGCTATATGGGCACTGTGTTTATAACTAGAGCACTGTAAGCGTTTATATGCGCTTAGTTTCACGGTACAGTGGACGTTACTGAGAGGGATGCATCGATGCATTTATGCAGTCGGTTGGATAGTTGGGAATAAAAGTGTTTTGGAAGATATTCTTGACAAAGATGTATCTGTTAGTGATTGCTTATGTCTGTCACGTTACCTCTCCCTTGCTAGGAATCCCTCAATCTCTTATTCATTCTCTTTCTCTTCTTTAATTGAACCGTCCTTAAATTTATGCCTGTTTAACATGATGACAAGACTAAGTATAAACATTGAACGATAATATTTAGACCTAGAAGAATCCGAAAGTAACATAACCATCGAGTTGAGCTGAGATTACTTAACAATCCACTTGATCAAAATAATTGTGGCGACACACAGACAGGTATTTGGCCCTAAAAGTTGGCCAAAATCCATTTTTTTAAAATAAGATGTACTACATTTAAGCCATTGTTTCCAAAAACTAGATTAACTCGTTCATACAATAGCAAAAAATGCAAAGTGCTAGCGCCATCCAGTTTGCCGTGAGCTTAGTCGGAATTTACAGTTCGCCATCGGTGTTCGTGTGATTATTCGATGAGCTCAAACTTCATTGTTTTCAAATATTTGTTTGTTTGTGAAAGAACGATTTTGTGTTGGTTTTTCCTATGATTTGTACACAATTAAGTATGTTATTTATTTAGTTATAAATTTTAACAACTTATCTATAGCCTTTTTTTAATTATACCCTTGAGAAGAAAGCTAAGATAAAAGGCAAAAAAAAACACATTTTCGAAGATCAAAGGGAGTTTTAATACATTTCTAAACAATATTAAGCTAAAATAGCATTTTTTCGTGATAGATTTGAACTTCGAGGATGTAAAGAAGCAAAAAACAGCCACCCCAAAGCACCCCCCTATTTTTGGTGTTTTTTTTTCCTTTGGAACATTTGATACAAGTAAATGAGAGATTTTACTTATATTTTGTTATAGGGTCCTCTGGGATGAGGTTTTTTTTTCTCGTAATGAGTTGCTTGATACAAAATAACGTCCAAATACTTGAACATTTATTGAAAAATTTCAATTTTTGGAACAGGAACTGCTCGGTCAATATGCTGAAAATGACCAAAATATTTCAAATATGAAGCAAAAAATTGATCGAGCACCAGTTTCAACAAAAATGGTCTGCTGCTAGCAACACAAAGGCCAAATTCTTAACAAACAATGCCGAGTGGCTTAATGGATGCATATCGTTACCGAAAGCATGTGTAGTTTTATCAAAATATACGTGGAGGAGTTTGAAAGATATTGCCATGTTATATAACTTTTTCCCATGTCCGACATTACATAAAGTATTGCATCACAGGCTGAAGTGGTAAAAGAAGCTATGCTTCCTATTGGACAACTGTCTGAAGAAGCAGCCGAAGCCCGGAATAAACATATTGGGTTATTCGGTTGAACTACGCGCAGAAGGTTTTAAGGGTAGCCTGCAACGCAGATGTTTTAAACAAGCTACTTTTGACCTCTGACCCGGTCCTGACGGGTACGAGGAAGGGAAAAAATCAAAAGACACATCCACTTTAGGCTGATGTTTTAAATTTATTATAAGAAAGTGACATCTTAAACGTAATTTTGGAAGATGAAAACCAGAATGATGAATAAATGCTTGTATATAATACCAATGTCTTTAATTTTTGTTTTCCTGACCAAAACCTCAATTGAAACACTGTTAGACAGCCATTAGGTTAATCAAATAATTTTGGCCAAATTTAAGGGTCAAATACCTGTCTGTGCGACATTTAGAACCTTCCGCTATCACTACTGACTCAGCTCGAGACAACTAGATGCAGTCGATGTCTGGAGATTAATCCGCGATATTTAAGATTAAGATCACACTTAACTTTACATGAATAAACCAAAACGGTGAAGATCGGACCTTGGGAGCCATAAAACCAAAGCAAATAGGAAGCGCTTCCCTTTGCCTTTCGAACTCAGTTTCGCCAAATAATAATACAATGTTTAAATCTTATTAATCCATTGAAAGTATTATTATGCATTCTCTCTAGTTAAAATAAAAAAAAACAAATGATTTTTATTTGATGTATATAAATTACTATTGATCTCCCGCGACTGCGTCAGCGTGATGTTTTATAGTCAAAAGTCTTCCTCAATAAATAAGCTATCCAACACTACATGTTTGCTTTAGAATGTTTTTAACACTCACAGTGTCATATTTTATATTCATAAAGTTGAAATAAGAAACCAAAAATTTGCGCACGGGCGGGACTTGAACCAGCAACCTTTTGGCAGACCGGGCCAAACGCTCTTACCAATTGAGCTACCGTGCTGTCAGGTCGTGCAAAAGGTTGCTGGTTCAAGTCCCGCCCCTGCGCTAATTTTTGGTTTCTTATTTCATCTTTATGACTATTTATTTTTTTCAAATGAGTCTAGTAGTTCCTGTGTTTAGCGCGTTTAAATAAACAAACCAAAAAATTCTTCAGCTTTATAATATTTAAAAATAGAAAAGAATACTTACGGGATATAAACATCATGTTAAAAAAACATTCTTTGACTTTTATCTACGACTGTACTTGCAAGAGTATATTGAACTTAGCTGAATGATAACGCAGTGATAGTCAACGGGTTTTAGGGATTTGAAACCATCACCACGATTAAGTGAAAAATACTTTCACCATGGAGATGTTAATTATTTAAAAAGTTAACCAAATACGATCAGTTTTCCAGAGTTTTGTTACTTCTGCTCAGGGTAAGCAAAAGGTGGTGGTAAAAACTGGTGTCATTTTGTGATGTTGAGCCAGATACATATTTACTAGTCGTTGTGATTTAAGGGTCACATTGCTAAAGTAATGTCTAAGCAACAATTCACACAAATCAGTACCTACATATCTAGTTAAGTAAATATACAAAAGCACTGACAAACGACAGTGCAGTTTGTCCTGAGAATAACAGCGGATTTGGACAGAACACCAAACTATCAGAAAAATACTCAAAGTACTGACCGCTGCATGGTATGGTGGCCACCGACACGTAATATTTTGAGCTATTTTTGAACAATTTCAAGCCCCAATAAATCTGGACCGACTTCTGGTTAAAAAAAAAAACAATTACTGAGGTAGAATAATAAACATTATTGGGATGATTAGATTGAAAAGGATTATAATAGTGATGAGTATAATAAATACTACCAAAGCACATCATTCAGATCATCGGTCTTCGACTACCGTTTTGATATGAAATATACAAGTCAACTTAGAATAGATTTGATGACTTCTGGTCATGACAGTATTTCATGCAAAATAATATGAGTTAATTCAATTACGCGTATGAATTTAGGAAGTAAAATTATAATTGATTTTTATTACATACGATTAACTTGATCGATTATATAATCTGTTTTGTTAAATCGGTATACAATGCTATTGAGAATTGTAAATCAATGAAAGTATTAAGGTTAGTTTATAAGTAATTGTTTTATAATTATTATTTTGTTTTTATAGTGTTTTGTCACTATATAAACTTAATAATATAAATAGCAAATTGCACTTGTAAAAAGCAACTTAGGCTGTTGTGACAGACGAGGAATCGAACCCCGTGTCTTACGCAATCCGGGCGTATGCCTATACCACTCGGCCACCGTCACATTAGCAAGCCTGTTGAATTTTGCAAGCGCTTTCTTTAACGCGTAGGCTGCGTGGCGTCATCAATGTTGCGAGATTGCTCTCACAATATCCGAAGGAAATATTTTTACAAATATTTAACAATCGGTTAAGATGAACGAAGCCAATTTATAATTATTATTTTGTTTTTATAGTGTTTTGTCACTATATAAACTTAATAATATAAATAGCAAATTGCACTTGTAAAAAGCAACTTAGGCTGTTGTGACAGACGAGGAATCGAACCCCGTGTCTTACGCAATCCGGGCGTATGCCTATACCACTCGGCCACCGTCACATTAGCAAGCCTGTTGAATTTTGCAAGCGCTTTCTTTAACGCGTAGGCTGCGTGGCGTCATCAATGTTGCGAGATTGCTCTCACAATATCCGAAGGAAATATTATATAGGCATACGCCCGGATTGCGTAAGACACGGGGTTCGATTCCTCGTCTGTCACAACAGCCTAAGTTGCTTTTTACAAGTGCAATTTGCTATTTATATTATTAAGTTTATATAGTGACAAAACACTATAAAAACAAAATAATAATTATAAATTGGCTTCGTTCATCTTAACCGATTGTTAAATATTTGTAAAAATATTTCCTTCGGATATTGTGAGAGCAATCTCGCAACATTGATGACGCCACGCAGCCTACGCGTTAAAGAAAGCGCTTGCAAAATTCAACAGGCTTGCTAATGTGACGGTGGCCGAGTGGTATAGGCATACGCCCGGATTGCGTAAGACACGGGGTTCGATTCCTCGTCTGTCACAACAGCCTAAGTTGCTTTTTACAAGTGCAATTTGCTATTTATATTATTAAGTTTATATAGTGACAAAACACTATAAAAACAAAATAATAATTATAAATTGGCTTCGTTCATCTTAACCGATTGTTAAATATTTGTAAAAATATTTCCTTCGGATATTGTGAGAGCAATCTCGCAACATTGATGACGCCACGCAGCCTACGCGTTAAAGAAAGCGCTTGCAAAATTCAACAGGCTTGCTAATGTGACGGTGGCCGAGTGGTATAGGCATACGCCCGGATTGCGTAAGACACGGGGTTCGATTCCTCGTCTGTCACAACAGCCTAAGTTGCTTTTTACAAGTGCAATTTGCTATTTATAGTAATTGTTTTTTTATTGAAATTAGTCTGGTGTTGTTTGTTCGAAAATTGATGTTTTAAATTATTATCTGTTAGTTAATTTGTCATTTTTTTGTTCAGTAAAGAACATACGATTTTAGAACGGTCTTATTATATTATTTAATAGTTTAAAAGGATGCTATCCTGCTAACTCGTTGGTCCACCAGTGGACATATCGACTGTCCGCTATTTCCTTTAAAACATTGTGGCGTACTGTCTTTATTAAAGTCACTATTCCATATTGCTGTAACTGTATTACAACCTAAACAATGTTGTATCGACCAAATCAATCCAAATGCTCAAACAAAAAGCTAATGACTACCAAGGCTAAGTAATAACTGACTTTCACACTCATGATAAGTGATGTCATATACCCCGCCGTACATAAAAAACTCTTCATTTCAATATCAAGAAAACATAGACAAAAACGCGATCGATTATGTACACGCAAATTATAGCGCTGTCTCTTGATTGTGAAAAATTACATGACAAATTAGTGTGTGACATACAATGTCTTGATTGTTTCATGGAGACTGTACACAAATCAGTCGCCCAACTTAAAACGTCCTATCCAACGCGACAACGCAGCCAGCATCTAGCCTCCTTGCCGCAAGGAAATGGTTTCGTTTTAGAATAGGAAGTGTTTAAGTTTTTTTTTTTACGTTGCATGTCTTAGTTTTATTTTTTTCTTGTTTAAATAAATATTATCAATAAAAAACGTCCTATGGATATACTGGCTGAGCACGGGTTTCAAGGCGTCATCTTTGTGGTCCCGAGTTCGATTCTTGGTCGGGTTTAACAAAATCTACAATGATTTTCTAAAATGTCTCGGGTCTGGGTATTGTAGTGCCATGGCTGTTTCTGATTTCTATAACGCAAGTTCATTAGCTACTTACTTTGGGATTGAAGCATTTAAAAAAAGTCCAATATTAATAAAAAACTTGAACCAGTCTCTAAGACCATTTACACATGCGACTTTTAGCAGCGATGCAATCGCAATGCTGACAACGTTAGCATCGATGCAGTCGCAAAATTTCAACATTTATACACTGAGCTACTTTTAGCATCGATGCAGTCGCGACGCAGAAGCTGGACATTGTCAAATCATGTACTGAATTTTGACGACTGCATCGATACTAGCGTGCGTAAGCATCGATGCAGTCGCGCATGTGCATCGATGCTGAATTAAATCTGTTCATTGCGTGAGTCGATGCAAAAAGTCACAGTGTGTAAATCTATGGTGACAGCTCTTTACAAAATTCCGGTGGAATAAACAATTTGGAAGTGCGAGCCACGGATTTCTATAAAACTAAAAGTCGATACCATTCCTTAGTCCTATCATAGGTTAATTTATTATTACTCTTTAGTCATTCTTTATATATAGACCTATGAACATGATAACGTCTAAGTAAGTAATATATCTAAGGGCCGATTTTTCAATGGTCAGATAAAACTTATCAGACTTATAAATTATAAAGCGACAGATTTAAAAATAAAAACAGTTGCGTATGATTGTTTACAATTAGGTGACGTTTTCAAATTATCCATATTGTATTTTGTACGCCGAATATTTCTAATCTGACTATTGAAAAATCAGCCCTAAATAAAGTATAAATATGTTTAAGGTTGAGCGCTTGCCACACAACCCCCAATAACCCGCACTGAGTCCGAGTAATGTAGTACGGCCCATACCACCTCATACTTTAGGAGAGGCGTTGCCTAGCAGTGAGATATTTATAGGCCAACTTTACTTTACTTGACTAGTCATATTAACTGTACGTGGCGTGGAAGTGGGCTTTATCAAGCGCCCTCTTCTCCATTTAACCACTCATTGAGCAAATTCCACATCTTACCGCTAGGATAACGTTCAGTAACAGATCGGTTCAATCCGGCTGATCACGATACGATCGTGTTTACATATTTGATGAGGCGAAAACTATCTGCCGTTGTGGGCTAGACGGGCCGTATGCATGAATGTGACTAAGCTCAATAAAACGCAATTTTCTTAATCAAAATATAAGTTGAAATCGTTTTAACTGTTTGTACATCAGAGCAACAGGACACACTGACGGCTAAAAATATCTACGTCATTGATTATCGCGTAAAAATTATCTTCGCCTCTCTTAATTCAAAACCACATCCTTATTTTTCTCTTATCTTAAACTTAAGTTAAAAAAAAACTTTATCTCTAATTAACTCAAAAACTAGCATGTGAAACCCAAAGTTCTTTCTACAAAAAATATATTTTATATTGAGCTGAATCGGCCCTTTCTACATTATAACTTCAACGACCTTATATACAATTATTTATAAATATCTTACTTAAAGTATTTCTTTGAACTTATTCGTAGCGTTAATATAATGATAACATCATTTTTTATTTATTATGTAGCATTATTGGTGCTGGATACAAATTTGTATGCTTATCATCGTCATTCCATACATTAACTATTCTATACCTACTCTACATTTTGTAATAGTTTTTGAGGTTAGAATAGGTACAACAAACAATAACTAATTATAATTGATACTTTTCTACGCTGTTTAAAGCGAAAGTTTTAGTAGTAGAGTCATAATATTAACCAAAGTATTGACTGGTAGAGTATATTTTAAGCTTAAAGTCCAGCTTAATATAGTATTATTTGTGCAATATAATTTTTGTAAAAAGGTGAAACTAAATTTTTTAGATTACCTAGAATCCTAATATTGTTTTCAAATCCAAATTGGTAATAAGTTAGAATGTGAAACTGCCTTTATTAATACGAACAATTTATTTTCACTTAGTCGCTATATGTCTCACCAACAGGTTTATAATGATGAATGTGTAATTCATAATCATCAATCTTCACTTCTTATGAATCACTTTTTACTTGCGTCTAATAACTGTAAAATGTTATTATTGGCGACACATTAACGTCTTCACAAAAAATAAGTAAATCTACATTCAAAGACGAACAGATTCTTATTTAGAGGACTCAAGAACAATATGACAAATGAAACAATTTAAAAAATAACTATTTTGCAACTGTATTTCTAGAAGAAAAGGAGGATTTAGGTGGTCATGTGATATTCTTGTGGTTATAAATGATTCAGGTAGCTGAAGAAAACATAATTATATTACATATAGGTAGAAGTCTTAGTGACTGACAGCAATACTCTTCATAACAAAATGCACACAAATGAAGAGCAATCATAAAATTAGAAAAGGCTTAAAAGTGTTCCCTGAACTAATAGACTTGGACTTTAAAACGGGCAGAGTAAATAGACAGGCTGTTACATATTTATTTAATTTGTCCCTACCAATTATCGAAAATGGCCGCCCCTGGTAACAGATAAAGGTAAGAAATGCAGGAGATATTATAGTGTCCAAATGTGTGCGCAATATACAAGGTGCACTCTCTGCTCCTCCACTCTCACTGATTTGGTGAGATGGCACTCCGATATTAGCGATAGAAAACAGGCGCAGGACCAACAACTTGACGTGCTCTTCGAGGCACGGGGTGACATCAGCATTTACATCCGGACTCCAAGCTGTTTCTCAGTATTTTTAAGACAGAAAAACCCATTAATCAATTTGGCAGACCCGGGATCCTGGGGTCCCGGACTGTTATACAACACAGATAATGATTTGTTCTTAGTCTAATCTTTACTTGCCATCAGGTCAGATTATGGCAAAATGTCCACCTGTTTAGTATACTCAGATATCATAATTATCACAAAAAATCCATCGAATTACACTTCCTAGTGTCATTTTTTTGATATACAGTAAAGAAATTAAATAAATCGCTGTCTAATAAAATCTGAAGACAAATAGCTGGAAACAAGCCATTTGCGCGTAGTTAGTTAGTTTTGTTCCGGTTGTGACTGTATCCGTGTTAATGCAAAGGTGGCGATTCACTAGAGTGTAACTTTCTAAGGAAAAAATACTTTTTTTTTGTAATCGCCTGTTCTCTTCTTTGTAATCTTGGGACGCCGCTTTGATCTGGTTAGGATCGTCACTGGTCTAGCCTCACTCCTTCATATCCTTACGAATATTACAAGCACAGTTTCAAATTCTGTTTTTGGATGCTTGTTCGCGGTCCCTGGTGAAATCAATATGATACGTTCATGTTGAGCAGCAAGAAAACAAACTACTCAGTACGATGATTTACTTTTTATTGCACAACCAAAAATTTGTAGAAAACGTGGACTTAAAGCCATATAGCATTATCTGCCAGTCATACCTTTGGGCTTCGAAAACAATATTGTGTTTGATAATGATGGTATTAATGACAAAATTGCGTTACGTAAACGTGCTACAAATACATATCATACTGCTTACTTGCAACTAACCAATTTTATGGACACTTTAAAAAACGCACTATTTTTCCTAATTGGATGTTTTGATTATAAAATTTAAATTTTTAAATTCCGCTTTTTTATCGTTAACATGTATTGACACCTTAACTTGCCGACTAGTTGTTTACTCACGTTACTCTCTCGCAGACATGCGTGATCATAGAGATTTCCCGCCGTGATAGATGGAAAGAAGTCACAAGTGTTAATTTAGTTATCTGAACATCAAATGTAATACTTTTACGAATTAAGAACAACGGACCTAAAACACCTCCCTGTGATAGTCCTCAATCTTATGCAATAACATTTGTATACAATTTCGGCAGCTGGCTACAGGCTGTCTGGAGGTAATGTAAAACCCATTCATTAGATACAGACAAATTGATAACAAAATTATGTAATCTCAAGTTAAACTTGAATGGAAATGATGTCGTAAGCCTATCAGAAATTAGGGTTCCCGCTTTACGTAACCTTCACACCTGTTTTCACATGATAATAAGACACAATCATGGTCAATGAAATTTGAGATCCACTAATTATCTAACTTGGTTATAAAATAAGTAGGTACATGAGAATATTTACGTAATGTCTACATCCTGTCACAAAACTGGATATCACTTTCTCATTTTGCTATGTAGTTGTGGTATAAGTCAACTACTTAAGATCGGATGGTACTAGACTAGCCTTGTTAACATTTTAGATCAAGTATTGTAACTAAAGATTTATTTTAATGCACTAACGAACAATGGAGTTTATTGAACTATATATTTAACGTGATTCTATAAAAAAACAGCGGCACGTACCCTTTAACTTTTTTTCCCTAACTTCAAAAAAGAAGAGAGTTATAGTTAGAACCCTATTAGTTTTGTCAAGTTTGTCTGTCTGTCTGTCAGTCCGTATGTCACAGCGACTTTATTCTGAAACTATTAGTATTACACAGTTGAAACTTAGGTAGGTAATTTTACGATTCTCGTACAATACATAAAAATAATAATATTGAACCCCTCCCCCTCCCCCCCCTCTCCATATCTAACTTTTAAACTAAGCGAGTGTAAATTTTGAAAAAAATACGTAATGGAGATTATAAACAAAAACTTTGAACGAAAACTAGTTTGAACGAGATAAAACTAGTAGTTTTTGAGAAAGCGCAGAATTTTCAATACCCGCAAACATAACTTTGTTATTCATACAAATACTATGAAAAATAAAGTTATATTTACTATCAACAAAATATTGTGGTACTTTGGCTCAATCGAAGTAAGTGGATGTCTAATTCAGTTAAAGTTGGCACGGAACCCTTAGTGTGCGAAATCGACTTGCAATTGGCCGTTTTTTTGTATCTATATTACCTCATATCTAAGTCATTTATCGACCGATTCGAAAAAAAAAAACTCGCTTATCTAGAGGTTATACCTACTAGTTGTTTTTTTTGTTGCCACATCGGGATCTGATGATGGGATCTTGGTGCTATCGTGGTAAAACCTCGAATTAAAACCTGTTGTTGCGTCTGTTGGTCGACATTGTGTGGAACTTAGCTGATGATGATGATGATAAGTCTTAATGTTTAGAAGTTCAGTGATTTTAATGACAGAACTTATGGTAGGTAATTTTGTTGCATACTAAAGAACAAAGTCAAAAGGTGCAACTCCTCCTGTACACACTAGAAATAAGCAAATAAAATTAACTTACAAAAAGTAAAATCAGACATCAAAACCAGTTGCAATAAACAGTTTCATATTAATACTTCATTCTTTAAACAGTAATAAAAAAATAACTTAAAGAAAAAGTACAAACCGACTACAAAACCAAAATGCACTAAAAAGCCTCAAATAAAGTCTTGATTTTAAAGGAAAGAACTCCATTCAGGCGAAAAATTTTTTTCGGAGTTGGTGCCCTGATAGATGATGCTTGAAATGGCCCAAGCGATGGCGTAATTATATTCTACATTAAAATTGTTTAATTTAATACATCCACAACCCTGAGTGACCGAATATAACAAGTCGAGTAATTCTCAAAGCACACGACCGGAAACTATAACTCGACGTTGTGAATGAATGACGTAAAAATATTACTATGTTTTACTACGTTTTCTATGCGGATATACATTTTGTATGATTTACTGTTTATTGCTATAATCTTTGCGAAATATGTAGGTGGGGTAGAAACTGTTGGGGTGGGATGCAAAATCTTTTCGCACTTTGAATGATGCGATCTTTAGTGAACTTATCAAAAAAGCACCGAACATAAGCTCCACCGACAAGGGCTCTTAAATAACTCGTGTCGGTGGAGCTCTTCAATTTGATGAAGAGTATTTATACAAAAATCATTTATCTGTTTTACGAAAACAATTTTATGAAGATGCTTTTGTTAAATCTATACTAACAACTAGCAACTTAAGTTAGAATTATTAGTTTAAAGCAAAAGAGTAAAATTCTAGGTGGTCAGTATTTATATTGATTTTACAGCAACCATTCTATTTTTTTTATTTTCCATTATGCATGTTTTTAATTGAGAAGTGTAGCTCAAAAAGCAAAAAATAAATAACAAGAAGATATATATGTTACAATTAAAACTAGTTATTTGATAGAACGTGTTTTTCCTACTTAGAACTAGTTGTTACTTAATGCCTTTGTTAATACTAGAATTGACTAATGTCTGACTAAAATATCGGTTAAAACTAGTTTCTGCAAGACAAAACGAGTTTTCACGAAGCGAGTCAGTTAAAACTGTTCTGACTGAGGTAAGAGTTCATCATACCTTATTCTGACTGGCAATTTTTTTTAAAAATTGAAATAGGGATTATTTGAATTTTTATGGTTTGTGTTCTGTTGATTTATTTGATTATTTTATTTACCTACTCATAATTAATACTGTCATCTTGGCAACTAAATTAAGTCGATGTTCTTTAAAATGTTCCTTTAGTCTTAGACAATTATTATTTGGTTCCGAGTATCTTACATCTTTTCAATAAATATTTTTAAAAGTAATATCTTGTTTTCAATTCCGAATCAGTTTTTCTAGCGCCATTTTTGACTATAGCTCCATTTGACAACTAGTTTTATCTTAAAATCAAATATGTCAGTGGTAAATTCTAGTTTTAACTGATTATTTCTAGTTTTAACAAAGGCATTAAGTAATAACTAATTTTAACTAGGGAAAACGAATTCTAACGAAAAATGGGTTTTAACTGTAACATATACATGCATGATAGAAAATATTTCGCATATTTTTCAATTTTATTCTATCTGTATGTAGCGGCCTTACTATTACTATATCACCAATTATTCATACTCTTTCATTTTCATTAAAATTTTACAATCATTTTTAGTTACATAAAAGTTCCTAATCACAATAGGATTTATATTAAACATAAACTTTCTACGTATCCAAAATGAAAACGACAACCTTATTAGGTCAACGACCGAGATTCAGCGGACCTCAAATGTCTATGAGACACAATCGCATTCTTTGAAGCTTCGTGTCAGTTTACGTCACCTTAAATATTTAGGTCAAACGCACCTACGGCATCCTTTCGTATAAAAAATGAAAGAAAGTTCTCTTCACATGCGTTCCTGTGTCCGGTTTTCAACATACAGACGCTTTTCCTTTAAAACATAAAACCATGAACACTACTCTTCAACTTATTTTCGAACGAAAATCAACTTTATTGCCAAGTAATACAAGTGATGTTAATCAACAGGTAACTTTCGGACCCGCAAACGATAAATTGTTAAGACCCGCCATGTACAACTCTTAAAATGAAGTAATCAAGTAATTCTGAACCTTGTTACCAAAGTGTAAAGTATATTCATAATCTCCATTTATCTGAAAGAGGTACGAGATCCGGAGACGTACTGACCACCTGAGAAGTTGATGCGTGAAATGAAATAGGCGACAAGCGATAATGACTTTTAGCACTTAAAGAATAAGAAACAATCAATAATGCTATGATACATATGAGAGCCAAAGAAAATATGGTTTTGGAGTGTGAGAGAATAAAGAGGGGGAGGTTACATAAAACACGTGAGGTACAGAAAGTCTGTGGCCCTCAGGCGAAAACAGCGAAAGCAAACCAATGAGTAATGGCAGAAATAACGGGTCATGGGGCAGACGAAAAAAAAATGAATGTCCTCAATTAAATCTGACTCATTTAAAATAATTCTGTGGATGATTGAAATGCTTTAAAACTAACTAAACTTGAAACGGGGTATATTAATGAATTTGTTTCTATATAAATATAATTCAAGCCACGTAAAAGCGCTAAGTTCTGAGTACACAGTAAAACAATCTTATTTATGAAATGAAGACTATGTCATGCAAAGTATAATTTTTTTATTCTTTATTAAATCAGACCAGTCTAAACAACCTCACGAATAAAACAAACTTTATTTCAAAATAATAATATTAAGAGTCCGTTATGTTTTCAAAAGTTATCATTCCTTAGCATTCTACTTTTACTTTAATAATGTTATCGATCGAATTATCAATTGCACAGTCTAAATACAAAAGCATTAATATAATACTTCATTATATTGTATTTTATTATTTTAAGCAAAATTACATTAACAATTGTATTGAGATAACAATCATGTTACATAAAAAAAAATGAATGGATGACTTCAATAATTAGACAAATTACGTAACAAGCAAAACTTTTTGTAAGCCCACAGTTTCGTTACCACCAATTGCTTTTTATAACCCTGAAATGACTAGCTAGTTAATTAACTTAATATTCGCAGCATACTCGTATTATAATTAACCCCCCAAAACCAAAATTGAAAACAGCTACTGCAAACCTGAGAAGATATTACGTCAGTCACAACTTTTACTAAGACAAGCCGGACGTATGTGAAAAAAATGTACTTTCACTTCTTCCTAAAGGCGTAGTCAAAAATGACTCAGAAGAAAATCAGTATACAAATGAACTTGAACCTTAAATAGATGTAGATAAAAACGATATTCAAATTAAAACTGATAAAGTTAGGACTTTTCTGGAGAGTTCTGAACTGGCAGGTTGTAAAACAATGGAGGGGTCAAAGGCTTTTGAAGACGGTGCTTCAGTATCGAACTTCATTTACGTGTCAAATGAAACGTTTAAAAGTAAAAGTCGTAACGTTTATGCAATGATGAAAGATAATAGTTTTCAATTTCAATGGCTAATGTCATATTGCAAGATTGTTTTTTTTCCAGTAAAGTGTTTAAATTTTATGATGCTAACCGCTATCACTATTTTCAACCTACCTACGCCTTTAAGAATTAAGTGTTTTTAGTTGCAATCAATACTTTGTTGAATTTCATGTAATTTTGAATAAAATATACAGTACGTCAAACAATATTATTAAACAGATTAGTGTCCCTGGACATTATATAGCTTAGCTCTCGAGTTACTACCTTACTAATTATGAAATATGTATAAGTTTTATTTATATAGTTGTGTAAAGTCTTGGTTGTAATTATCTATAATCTTTCTTTATTTCATAATTATTGATTTTATGACTAAGCAATAAACAGTGTTACTAGTTGCGCGATACACTTAAGGTCGATTTTTATTTATTTAATCTACATCATCCCACAGTTGGCAAAGGTCTCCCCCAATACTTTCCATTACGGTCAATATAATTTCTTGATTTATAATTACAATACGCTGTTAAAATTAGGTATGCATGTTTCTTTTCTACCCTCAGCCAACTCTATTTATAGCATAATGTAACGTCAACATTTTATTTTCTACCAGTGATTGCGTTACCCTCATTCTGACTAATAGTAAAAACATTTCCAAAACAATGACTACAATAGACCCCTTCTACTTGAAGTCTTACATGCGCTAGATATGCAAATCAATCTTTTGTGTTACAAAAGTTACGAAAATTATGCAATGCGCCGTAACACTGTGAAGGAGATAGCTCACTCAGATACCTTGCAAATTATCTACATCGAATTTTCACCTTATTGTTGGGCTGACGTGGGAAGACCCCGTGACGGAGCTTGCCAAAACAATGGCAAAGTTCAACGAGACATAACCAGGAAAGTCTATAAAACAGCTGGAGGATTGTTACAATTTTACACGTAACATCTGTTTCATATCAAACGGTTGTGTTCAAGTGTTCCTGAAATGCAAATTTGGATTTAGTGAATCTTATATCAAAATGTCTGGACTGTCCAAAATTGTGTTACTAGTAATCGTTATGAATGTAATTGAGGTTATACCAATACAGTTGCAGTTGCAAGAAGGAGAAGAAATAAAAGAGAACAATATAGAAGATTCGCAACTAAATCAGTGTTTGAGCGTTCACAGAGGAGCGGAAGTAGGAGTCTGTTTTGGGAAGGAATTACTCCATAAACTAAACACATTCAATGAAGCAGATACTTTCAGTTTGGCAACAGGTGTTTCGTTTGTAAGAGATGAAAAGACACCGAGGGACATTGGAAGCTTTCTTGATAAGGACCCGATGGATTTCCGGTAGATCATTTATCTTAAAAAACCTTGATTAACTTGTCACACATTTTCCAAATTTAGCTATTGATGTTATCATTGGGTGCATGTTCAATATCAATCTACATAGAATGATCCTACATATTAATATATAAAATAATCCAAATATGTGTTTCTTTTAACACTGTGAATCTTTATTCAAACTATAATACTACAGCTAAAGTACGGTTTCAAAGGGACTTTAACGACGCATGTTTATAATTTACTTTATTAACCTTAAGTCTAGTTAGCTAGATGGCTTAGCATATGAAATTAAGTCCCTATTCACTTACATTCCTAAATACGAGTATGAAGGTATCGAATAGAACTTAAAACCACTTAATCAGTTAGAACAATATCGTCCAATTTATCACTCCTCAAGTCCTCACACAGAGCTCTTTAATCACCGTCGTTTTCTAGCTCTTTGATGGAGGATGCAAGCAACCTGATCTCCAAAAGGTCGTTGTACTGGGACCTAAGTTCGTTGTACCCTGGATTAGCCATGAGGGTCGGACCAACTCTGGCCAATGGTGTCTTGGAGTTTGTGATGGACCCAAGGATCAAGGATCGGGCGTATAACCAACAGCCGCATGAAATGTCTACAGGTTTGACGGTTGCACTTTCTTAAATCGATGTATCTACATGTAATTAAACAAAAATTGTAACGTAAATTCTTTACATCATTAAGCTATAAATACATATATTAATGGGCTTAAATGCACCTAGACAAAAACAAATTCAAACATATTTTTTAAATAAATGCTTTCTTAAAGTTTCGAATTACACTCATTATTGACATTAAAATTATGTTATTTTCAATTAAGATTACTTGTGGGAAAGGGGTCAAAGGCTGTGAAATGATAATTTCCTTAGATTAAGTGTATCAAATTTATTAGGTACTTATTTAAAAAAATACACTATTATTGCTGTTGTATTTATTATAGATAGACGAAGTCTCTAATTGGACATTAGGGCGACATCTCTCGAAGTAACCAAAAAGTAAATTGAACTTCACGTTCAAGGCTAGCTAGGCAATGAACTTGAACGACGTACGACATCTAGCGAAACACCTTGGCATTAAAGAAGCCTTCCGCTGACTTGGCTTAGAACATTGCTGTTGCTTTTACGAAATATTTGAAACTAGTTTTACGTACCTTCTTTTCTCATAAATAGTAACACCAACCATGCATGTGTTTGCCAAAAAAACAGGCTAATGTTAAGGAGCCCTTCATCATTCATGGGAAATAGTCTTTTAACGTTATTTTGATACAGATTATCAATAAAAATATTGACTTCTCATACAAATTTAGTCTTAGCGTTCAAACTGGACTCAAAAATAATATCTTTTTTTTTCAGGACGACTTCTGGCAAGAAATCTTTTGGTTCCGTTTCTCCTAGGCTTCAAATTTCAACTATCAACTCTTCTACCTTTACTACTAGGCTTGCTTTTGATTGCTAGCAAAAAAGCCTTCCTCCTTGCAAAACTGGCGTTACTTGCTGTGACAGTCTTCAGCACTGGAGGTGCTGGTTTCGGAAACACCTATGGGTCCTATGGTGGTTTTAACGGACCGCAATTATCTTCGTACACCAGCTATGAAAATCCTCATTATCACGACCATCATTCTGGAGGTAAGAATGTATACTCAAATTGACACAGTTGGTAGTCTGTCAGGTTTCATATTCGTTATCGTACAGAGCTTTCCTTTAAAGAGATTTACGGTATGTTTTCCAATATGCTGTTAAGTTTTAGTAAGCGTTTTCGATCCAGCAATTTTAAAGAAATTACACTCCAGTCCACATTAGAATTATTTGCTGGAACAGGCCTTGTAAAAAATGAGTTAAAGTAAAATTTGCTTCGTGTTGCTCTTTGTCATGTGTTGAAGAACAATCTCTAGAGAAGTTAAAAGATTTATTAGAATAATCGTCTCAAAATACACAATAATATATGATGGATCAAGACTGTATTTACTCATGAAAGGGAAATACTGATTTGATAATCAGCGTTGTGTAAACTTTTATTACAAAAACAACAATATTTTAAATTCAGTTCTCTTGTACTAGATACTTTTAAACTGACCCGTAAAGATAACAATACTCATCTTCTAAAGTCCGTGTGAACAATACTCGTACCTCAAAAAAGTTTCTCAGGTTACGAATTTACGAAATTCCTCTAATAACTGATCTAGTTAGATGCAATTAAGAATAAATTTTACCTTCTTGCGCAGGTACTTACTTTAGAAAGTTTGGAATCATCGTCTGTTTCATTTCATACACTGCCTAAAATGCATTTTCATTTTTTTTTGTTGTGTAGTATATTCCTTTTTTTACTTTTTTGTGTGATAAAATATTTTTTAGACGTTTTTAGTTTCGGGGACATTTCCAACTTTTCCAGGCGGGAGGTCATCGACCCCATGCCCGTGTTCTATATCTAAACCATCTTCTTTTGGAAGCTTAAAAGTTGAAAGTGCCCCCGGAGGTCATGTAAGTTCATCATTAGATGTTACTGTGAAGCTGGTTAGTAAGAAACGTTTACCTTGTTTCGTATACTGCATTGAACTTTTTTTTGTCTGATATTTATTTCTCGTAAGTTACACAGGTACTTAACAATATTCCAATACACACTCCTAAAGACTTAATATCCTTGACCATAAACTTCTTTTATTCTTTGATTTTGTCTTATCCCTTATTTCAAATTGAGAGTATAGATTCAAAAAATATAATTCTATTTCTTTATGCCGATATCTAATTTTTCAAAGGGCTTTCAGGATACTACACATCAAGACGACCACACCATGCAGAATACTATTACAGAGAAAAATCAGCAGAACAGTCCACAGCTACTCCAATCACCCCCGACGAACTCAGAGACAGACTAGAAAGGCTGTTTGTAACTAAAAAGGATATTGAAGAACCTATTGATGAAGGGAAGATTAGAAATGGCAGAACATTTGCTTGGACTCCTATAAATGCTGGATAATTTAGTTGAAATTTTTTAATTATATATCATAGCATCAATGGTATATTTGCTTACAATGTATATTTTTCTGTATTATGTAATGGAGTGCTATGTGTAGTCGTAGACAAAAATATAAGAAGAGTGTAAACTTTTGTGATAAAAAATGTATTTGAAACAGCCATAACTTGGAACTGAAACTGTTTGGTAAATAAAACTATTTCGTTTAATCCCTGACTTTAATACGTTTTACAAATTATAATTTTTCATTTAAATAGTGAAACAGAATTATTAACACACGTTCATAACATTGGTATACTAATTCCTTTTTTTTGTATTTCAATAGATAGTTGACATTCGATCAAATTACTCGCAGCAGATTGTGATTTTGCTTACCAGCCAAAACACATCTTACCTCAATATAACTTGGAATCACGGTCTTATATTACTAAAAGAAGCCAAATCAATTTCAATAATAATCTAATCGATACCAATATCGTCTACAATGTCGCTGCATTTCACATGTGCTACTTGCATCGCATCCTGCATTGTCTTGTGATTACATGCTCTGAT
>CAWUPE010001111.1:15000-28374 GCA_963924145.1 Pyrausta purpuralis | reverse complement strand
CCAATCCCCAGCACGAAGGAGTTTCAACGGGGTTGCCCGGGCCTCTAGGCCTGGGAGAACATGCTGATTCCTTCAGTGTAGCGCGCGTGCGGCCCAGGACATCTAAGGGCATCACAGACCTGTTATTGCTCAATCTCGTGCGGCTCGAAGCCGCCGGTCCCTCTAAGAAGAATTTTAATACGTCGCCAGTGAGTTGCGTGACAGAGCCACGCGCACCTAAATGGCGACGCCTATTTAGCAGGCTAGAGTCTCGTTCGTTACCGGAATTAACCAGACAAATCGCTCCACCAACTAAGAACGGCCATGCACCACCACCCACCGAATCAAGAAAGAGCTGTTAATCTGTCAATCCTTCCGGTGTCCGGGCCTGGTGAGATTTCCCGTGTTGAGTCAAATTAAGCCGCAGGCTCCACTCCTGGTGGTGCCCTTCCGTCAATTCCTTTAAGTTTCAGCTTTGCAACCATACTCCCCCCGGAGTCCAAAATCTTTGGTTTCCCGAAAGCTGCCCGCCGAGCCATTGTAATAACGTCGGCGGATCGCTAGATGACATATTTACGGTTAGAACTAGGGCGGTATCTAATCGCCTTCGAACCTCTAACTTTCGTTCTTGATTGATGAAAACACCTTGGCAAATGCTTTCGCTGATGTTCGTCTTGCGACGATCCAAGAATTTCACCTCTAACGTCGCAATACGAATGCCCCCAGTTATCCCTATTAATCATTACCTCGGAGTTCTGAAAACCAACAAAATAGAACCGAGATCATATTCTATTATTCCATGCACGAAATATTCAAGCAGCATTTTGAGCCCGCTTTGAGCACTCTAATTTGTTCAAAGTAAAGTTGTCGGCCCATCTCGACACTCAATGAAGAGCACCGCGATAGGATTTTGATATTGAACCGACGTTTGACCGTCGGCTCACCGACGATATGCTCCGCAAACGTGTCAGTATCACCGCGGATGCGGTGCACCGACAGCGCGGCGCACAAATGCAACTACGAGCTTTTTAACCGCAACAATTTTAGTATACGCTATTGGAGCTGGAATTACCGCGGCTGCTGGCACCAGACTTGCCCTCCAATTGTTCCTCGTTAAAATATTTAAAGTGTACTCATTCCGATTACGAGGCCTCGTAAGAGTCCCGTATCGTTATTTTTCGTCACTACCTCCCCGTGCCGGGAGTGGGTAATTTGCGCGCCTGCTGCCTTCCTTGGATGTGGTAGCCGTTTCTCAGGCTCCCTCTCCGGAATCGAACCCTGATTCCCCGTTACCCGTGACAACCATGGTAGTCGCAGAAACTACCATCGAAAGTTGATAAGGCAGACATTTGAAAGATGCGTCGCCGGTACTGGACCGTGCGATCGGCAAAAGTTATCCAGATTCATCAAAATTAACGACTTCGAACGCGAGGCCCTCCGTCGATTGGTTTTGATCTAATAAAAGCACTCATCCCATCACTGGTCAGAGTTCTGATTGCATGTATTAGCTCTAGAATTACCACAGTTATCCAAGTAACTGAGTAAGATCTAAGGAACCAAAACTGATATATTGAGCCATTCGCGGTATCGCCTTAATACGGCTTGCACTGAGACATGCATGGCTTAATCTTTGAGACAAGCATATAACTACTGGCAGGATCAACCAGGGAGCTTACACATGATAAAAGTAGAAAAAAAAAACACGCGACGCGTGTTACTCTCTCTACTCTGTTCTGTGTCTTGCGCCCGATTCGACGTTTTACCGTCGGATATCGAGGCGTGACTATATTGGTCATAATATATCGGTGTGTCGCACGCTGTACGCGATCTGTGTCGTCTCCGATCAGATCGCGAACAAGGGCACTTAGCGCTCCAAATGAAGGAGGCGCCCACACTGAAGGTTCGCACAGATCACTTTTCACTTTTATGTAAAAAAACTCTTCCAACTGACGTTTTGTACACATTAGCGACAAACAGCCCGGAGCAAGAGAGATCCCGAACCAGACCAGAAAAATATGTATGACGCTCCTCCGTCAGTGTTGTTGAAAATTGACGAGGACGCATAACCGTCCATCGGCGCTTTTCAGACACAACACTGATAGAATTGCATCGGACCAAAGTGTTACACACATACGCATGGAACACAATATAGGCCTTGAGTGAGACCGTTTCTACGAAATCCATATATACAATAACGGATCCGTCGATCTACAAAGTTTAACAAAGACAGCGCCGCCGCGACTCTACCGCGCTCACACGCACACATAACAAACAAGTGGTGCGACGCGCCTGAAGAGACGACGATGCCAGCTAGAGTACTCAACGAACGGCGGTTAAACGGAAGGGCGCGCGCGCGCGCTCACGCGCCTTCCCGCCCGCTCTTTGCCTTTCCTCCGAACGACACTTCGCTGTCGTGCGCACGCGCAATGCGCGCCCACAGCGCCGCGGAGTGTGTTTGCACGCCCCTCTCGCCACGGATTGATACTAACAAACGCGTTGCTGCGCTCTTCGTTTCAATTCTGTCACGAGTGGACAAGCGACCGACTCCAATGTCGAAAAATTCTGAACGCGCAATATCGTGCGCGCGACGCGGCGGGCGTAAAATAAGTTATTTTTTTGGGTTGGGAAAAAAAACCCATGGTTAGGTTAGGTTAGGTTAGGTTAGGTTAGAGAGATTCCAAAAACTAAAAAAAAAAAACCCTTATGTTAGGTTAGATTCGGTTAGGTTTCATTTTGTTAGGTTCAGATGAAAGATTCCAAAAACTAACAAAAAAATCCATTTAGGTAACCGAAGGTTAGGTTAGATTAGGTTAGGTTTGATTTTGTTAGGTTCAGAAGAAACATTCCAGAAATAATCCAAAATCTTAAAAAAACACCCTTAAGTAACCGAAGGTTAGGTTAGATTAGGTTAGGTTTGATTTTGTTAGGTTCAGAAGAAACATTCCAGAAATAATCCAAAATCTTAAAAAAAAAAACACCCTTAAGTAACCGAAGGTTAGGTTAGATTAGGTTAGGTTTGATTTTGTTAGGTTCAGAAGAAACATTCCAGAAATAATCCAAAATCTTAAAAAAAACACCCTTAGGTAACCGAAGGTTAGGTTAGATTAGGTTAGGTTTGATTTTGCTAGGTTCAGAAGAAACATTCCAGAAATAATCCAAAATCTTAAAAAAAAACACCCTTAGGTAACCGAAGGTTAGGTCAGATTAGGTTAGGTTTGATTTTGTTAGGTTCAGAAGGAACATTCCAGAAATAATCCAAAATCTTTAAAAAAACACCCTTAGGTAACCGAAGGTTTGGTCGGATTAGGTTAGGTTTGATTTTGTTAGGTTCAGAAGAAACATTCCAGAAATAATCCAAAATCTTTAAAAAAACACCCTTAGGTAACCGAAGGTTAGGTCGGATTAGGTTAGGTTTGATTTTGTTAGGTTCAGAAGAAACATTCCAGAAATAATCCAAAATCTTTAAAAAAACACCCTTAGGTAACCGAAGGTTAGGTCGGATTAGGTTAGGTTTGATTTTGTTAGGTTCAGAAGAAACATTCCAGAAATAATCCAAAATCTTAAAAAAAAACACCCTTAAGTAACCGAAGGTTAGGTTAGATTAGGTTAGGTTTGATTTTGTTAGGTTCAGAAGAAACATTCCAGAAATAATCCAAAATCTTAAAAAAAACACCCTTAGGTAACCGAAGGTTAGGTTAGATTAGGTTAGGTTTGATTTTGCTAGGTTCAGAAGAAACATTCCAGAAATAATCCAAAATCTTAAAAAAAAACACCCTTAGGTAACCGAAGGTTAGGTTAGATTAGGTTAAGTTTGATTTTGTTAGGTTCCGAAGAAAGATTCCAGAAAGATTTCAAAAACTAACAAAAAAATCCATTTAGGTAACCGAAGGTTAGGTCAGATTAGGTTAGGTTTGATTTTGTTAGGTTCAGAAGGAACATTCCAGAAATAATCCAAAATCTTTAAAAAAACACCCTTAGGTAACCGAAGGTTAGGTCGGATTAGGTTAGGTTTGATTTTGTTAGGTTCAGAAGAAACATTCCAGAAATAATCCAAAATCTTTAAAAAAACACCCTTAGGTAACCGAAGGTTAGGTCGGATTAGGTTAGGTTTGATTTTGTTAGGTTCAGAAGAAACATTCCAGAAATAATCCAAAATCTTAAAAAAAAACACCCTTAAGTAACCGAAGGTTAGGTTAGATTAGGTTAGGTTTGATTTTGTTAGGTTCAGAAGAAACATTCCAGAAATAATCCAAAATCTTAAAAAAAACACCCTTAGGTAACCGAAGGTTAGGTTAGATTAGGTTAGGTTTGATTTTGCTAGGTTCAGAAGAAACATTCCAGAAATAATCCAAAATCTTAAAAAAAAACACCCTTAGGTAACCGAAGGTTAGGTTAGATTAGGTTAAGTTTGATTTTGTTAGGTTCCGAAGAAAGATTCCAGAAAGATTTCAAAAACTAACAAAAAAATCCATTTAGGTAACCGAAGGTTAGGTCAGATTAGGTTAGGTTTGATTTTGTTAGGTTCAGAAGGAACATTCCAGAAATAATCCAAAATCTTTAAAAAAACACCCTTAGGTAACCGAAGGTTAGGTCGGATTAGGTTAGGTTTGATTTTGTTAGGTTCAGAAGAAACATTCCAGAAATAATCCAAAATCTTTAAAAAAACACCCTTAGGTAACCGAAGGTTAGGTCGGATTAGGTTAGGTTTGATTTTGTTAGGTTCAGAAGAAACATTCCAGAAATAATCAAAAAAAGTAAAAAAAAAACAAAAAAAAACACAGGTAACCCACGGTCAGGTTAATTTTTTTTAGGTTCCAATGGAAGATTCTACAAACTAATAATAACAATAGTTTAAAAAACTATCATGTTTGTCGTATCAAATTCAGCAAACCCTTTCATTTAATACCCATATAATGGGGGTGTATTTCAAATAGCAAATTCGATCTCCTTAGTGTCCGCCATGTTGGATTTAAGTCACGTGACTATTTTTGTCGCATTCCTGAGAGCAAACCCTTTCATTTGATACTCATATAATGGGTTTTTACCCATTTCCAATAGCCTGTGAGGCCGCCATATTGGTTTTGTAATGACGTTTCTTAGCTTGTCATGTATTGTCATCAAAAGTCAGAGCGTGTGCAAAATTTCATCCTAATCGAAGACCGAAAAGTGGGTCAAAATAAGCGTGTTAAATAATAAATAAAATATTGGGAGATCAAGTCCATCCAACAAACTTATTAAGAGTAACGTACAAATAGAACAAAATATATACTACAGTACAAAACAAAATTTGAACCCAAAGGAAATCAAACAATATGAAACAGTCCATAACAACTACTTGACTAAAATAACAAACCAACCGGACAAACTTTATACCCTATTATATGTATTTAAGTGTTTATGTCTGTTAAAATACCTACAAACAGTTAACAAATATTGTATTTGTATCGATTTGATACCGTTGCTCTGCATTCATCGAGCAGTGTAACATGTATCAGAGACGGATAACCAAAACCTGAATATTAATAATTTTATCGGATAAAATTATTACAATATACTTATTATTATTATTATTGTATTGCATTGCATTTCATCAATAAGTACCTCCTATCTACATACATTATGTAGGTACCTAATTTATGTAAATTTTTGCACTAACCAAGGAATTTTCAAAAAGAAAAAGGCACATTCAAATTTCTTTAAAACCACTAAATCACACCTCGCCCGCCGTGTACCGTGTACCCCACCCTCCCGGCCCTTCCCCGTGTGGCCATCGTATAAGGGGATATGAAAAAAATATTATGTAATAGTCTATTAATATGGACGCGCCATATATCCAACACATAATAGGTGGGTGGGTGGGTCAGTTAGCAGGGGCGTGGCATTCCATATAGGCAGTAAAAAAGTGCCTACCTCGTCATTATAATGCCAAATCAATATTACAATATATCTCTATAAACTAAGCTAGAAATTTAAAGCATTTTTATTATCAACTTACATACATTAAGTATTAACGCGCTCAACTAATAAACGAAAATATTAAAAACACTATTGCAATTGCGCCTCATACCTACAATGTCAGTGAGGATATAAACCAGAAAAAATTGAAAATGACGCCCTGTTCATACAAATCAAAAGGTGACAGGACTGACAGGTGATATTCGCATCATATACCCATAAAGTAGGCATACATACATACATACATACATACATACATACATACATACATACATACATACATACATACTAGCAATACTTTAGTCTAGTAGGCGCGTCGTTGCTGTTTCCTGCGCTTTTTACCTATTTAGTAAACTAAAATAAATCATAAACTAATATTATTATGAATGCTGGAAATTCCGTCATTTTATTTAATAATACTTTTAAAATTGTAAGTAGGTCAAGAGAGCTTAAGTTTTGGTTTCAAAGTACAGCAAACATTCCTTGAAAAGTTTGCGGCAGCCATTTTTTTTTTCTTCTATGGAGTTCTTGTTTTGCTTTTCGCTACCTTCCCGCTAGTGTTAGAAATGTTAAATTTCAAGTAAACATTTGTATTTTGATTGAATGAAAGTGTTTTATGGGTTTGTTTTGCATTAGAAACTATAATGAAATTGCAGTGTTCCTTTCAGTGCTCCATAAAAGTTATGTCGTGTGTGATGTGTGAAGATTCGTTTTGTTTTAAAAGTTTTAACTGTGCGCTGATCCCCTAACTAGCCACTATATGGGTATCAGTTAAATGGCATGTCATTGTAAATTCATCCATTTCCTTGATACTTGTGTGTGAGGTGCTAAACTAAATCGACGCAAACACAGCTTGTATGCTCCGTTCATAAATTGCACAGAAAAAAAAAACAAAATAATGAAGTTACTATTTGCTATTATTTCACTGTCATTTACATATAGCTCCTCTTTACTAGACACAAAATCTGAGAGTATAAAGTAAATAAACATCAGGTTGTGGTAGTAAGTAGTAAGGTACTATACCTACTTCATTGCTCTATAATGTACAATAATATTAAAGGTTTTATTTATAATTAAGGCAATGTGCAAACGGATCATTATGGACCCTATTTGGGCGCTGCAAAACAAGTGCTACATAGAGAGATAAAGCTTTACTATACAATATGAATTAGGAAAACAAAAATGAAAAAAAAAAAACAAAAAAACATAATCTATGTATTCATCATTGATGCTATAATAGGATTTGGAAATAAGTGATCGTTTCAATGTTTATAGAAAAGTGTTATTGTTACTTTCTTGAGTTAAAATAATCGGATAATTTATTATATACTCTTATTTTATGGACATGTTGAAATGTGCTCAATGAACTTATTTGAAGCCGGCAAGTTGGTATTGTTAGTTTGTTATGATTACGGAGAGAATATTCATTACATTTTTATCTATGTTTAATGTAGGAAATTACCTACTAATTTAATTAATTACTTACTTACTTACTTACTTACTTACTTACTTACTTACTTACTAACTAACTAACTAATTCACTAACTCACACACTCAGGTCAGGCAGGGGTAGTCGGAGGATGTGATTATTATTATTATTAATGTTCTTGTTAATTACCTGCGAACAAAGAAATTGCGTAAATGTTAGTATTTGTTTAATAATATTTAATATTTAAATTATGTTAAAAAATTAAGAATGCCGAAGAACCATATGCTATTTATTATGTTGTTTACATTTACTTACTGAACATTAAAATTATTTCGTTAGCTAAGAAGAAGAGCAAACACGGCAGATAGGATAGGTAAACTAAAACGAAATTTAAACATTTGGAGTCAAAAAGAATATTGTCGTTAAATATTTATAAGCTTTTTATTTATGTTGAGTGTAACAGTTTGTGATATGAGCGAGCTAAGGTTGTTTATAAGGGAAATTTAAAGTACGAACGAAACAAACCACATGAAAGTTGTTCTTAACATTGATTCATACAAAATAATATAATGTTATAGTAATGTAATAATATTATTTACGTACGGAGGTAATTTATTAATAATACCTACACGGTCGCGAAAGTTATTGAAGTTGTTTGTTTTTATTTATTTATTTTATTAAAATAAAATTTAATAAGTAAAAACACATTGTGATTATTATTCAATAAAACTAGTTTTCGCTGCTATTACATGTAACAATGTGCAAAAAAAAAAAAGTGTACCGGAGAATTGTGCAAAAGCAAAAGTAAATATTCCCCCGCGATGCGTTTCAAACAATATAACGATCATTCCATAGATTAAAAACAAACTTTCCATCGATATGACATTTACAAAATTTAATACAAACCTTCCATCGCGATGTGTTTGAAAAAACAAAAAGATATTGTTTAGACGATATTGAATACAAGCCTTCCACTGCGATGTTATTTAAAAACTTTAAAAACGATCGTCCTCGGACGAATCACCTGGCGTAGGGCTGAGTCTCAACAGATCGCAGCACGACGCTGCTCTACCGAGCACAACACCCCGCCAGGAACGTAAGTCGTCTACAGACTATTCCGAGCCCCGACATCGAACTGAGGTAAATTCGAACCTTCAGAGCCGTGGTGCACGTGTTAAACCGACCGCACCGATCTCTGCGATTCAAATGGGCTTCGACGTCGCACCTTACGATGTAAAGCGCGACTAGTAAAGTCACATTGTTTAGAGCCTCCCGACTCTCGGGGCTCCACAGTGAGCATATCCTTGCCGGATTCGGCTAGGCTGGCTTCGGCCTTAGAGGCGTTCAGGCATAATCCCGCGGATGGTAGCTTCGCACCACCGGCCGCTCGGCCGAGTGCATGAACCAAATGTCCGAAACTGCGGTTCCTCTCGTACTGAGCAGTATTACTATCGCAACGACAAGCCATCAGTAGGGTAAAACTAACCTGTCTCACGACGGTCTAAACCCAGCTCACGTTCCCTTTTGATGGGTGAACAATCCAACGCTTGGCGAACTTTGCTTCGCAATGATAGGAAGAGCCGACATCGAAGGATCAAAAAGCAACGTCGCTATGAACGCTTGGCTGCCACAAGCCAGTTATCCCTGTGGTAACTTTTCTGGCACCTCTTGCTAAAAACTCTTTATACTAAAGGATCGATAGGCCGTGCTTTCGCAGTCCCTATGCGTACTGAACATCTGGATCAAGCCAGCTTTTGCCCTTTTGCTCCACGCGAGGTTTCTGTCCTCGCTGAGCTGGCCTTAGGACACCTGCGTTATTCTTTGACAGATGTACCGCCCCAGTCAAACTCCCCGCCTGGCAGTGTCCTCGAACCGGATCACGCGGGAGTTTAACGGTGACGAGCGTTGCCGCCACGCCACCACTCTGCACGCTTGGAACGAAACACCGTGCGCCCGCCGAACGAATCGACCGCGCACCGCTTCCGCCCAACCGAGTAAGTAATGAAACAATGAAAGTAGTGGTTTTTCAGCGACGACCGCCGAAACGATCTCCCACTTATGCTACACCTCTCATGTCTCCTTACAATGCCAGACTAGAGTCAAGCTCAACAGGGTCTTCTTTCCCCGCTGATTCTCCCAAGCCCGTTCCCTTGGCTGTGGTTTCGCTAGATAGTAGATAGGGACAATCCCACCTCCGCCCATGAGTCTTCCTGCCGTCTTGGCATACGACCCGAATCGTGGGAGACGCCGACCGGTCTTTCTCCTCCGTGCCTGCTAATTAGGCTGCTTCACCGATCGGCGCTTGCTTCAGGCTCCCTACAAGTTTCTGTTTCCTGTCCCCTCTGAATTTCACCTCTCCCCCTTCTGGGGCGTGAACACCACAAAAACGTGACTTCGCGTCGGGCTGCTCTACTTGTCAAATCTGAAACCAATCACACTTCAAAATTACGCCTAAGCATGTGCCAAGAGTGCGCGAACTCGCGCAATGCCTCCCAGTTGTTACGGCTACTCACGAGGTCCTGGTGATAGATCGGACCAGGTTGAGCCGTTCGTATAGCGTCTAGCATCTTATGTCTGGCTTCCGCGTATAGCTCACATTCCCAAAGTGCGTGATCGCGGCTCTCTTCAACCTCCTCACCACAGGGGCACAGTGCCGACTCGCACAGCGCAAGCTTATGTAGGCGCCGTCTGAAGCAACCGTGTCCTGTGAGAATCTGCGAAACAACATAGTCCGGTTCGACCCAGTCGAAAGATAACCTCACGACTACGTCGGGAAAGAAGCTGAACAACTCGCGTCCGTCCTCGCTCGAAGACCACCGCTCTTGCCAAGTGGCAACAGTCTCCTCTCTGATGCGACGTTTTAATTCCCTGCGCTCCCTGGGGGCCAGTTGGTATTTCTCCTGCTCACTTCGTCCCGCACGAAAAACTTCCAAGTCGGCAGGGAGAACTCCCGCGAGCACCGGTAGTGCCGCGGAACTGCACGTCCTGTAGGCCTTCGTGAGTAATATTAGCGCCGGCCTCTGAGTGCTAATCAGCGCTCTGCGGATAACAAAATTCGACGAGCGTCGGCACCATACAGCCGCAGCGTATGTCAAACACGCCACATAGGTCCCTGAGTACAGGACCTTAAGGGCGCGGTATCGGACGCCCCAGGAGGACGCCGACACCCGAGACACCTTCGCAAAACAGCGGGCGGCACTCTCGCCAATCAATCTCGCATGCGGCATGTAGGACCTAGCACCGTCTAGGGTAACACCCAACACCTTCGCCTGGGAAACGCTTACGATCGAAGCACCGTCCAGTTTGATAATCGGAGCCCGCTGGAATTTACCTTTGTGCGTCATGGTGAGGGACTTCCCAGGGGAGAAACCGAGTCTATTTCGTGCTCCCCAACCGGATATGTTCCCCAACATCGTAGCGGCTTTGCGTTCGATATCAGCCCGCGACTGTGCTTCTATCGATATCGTAACATCGTCGGCGTATGCAGTAAGGTGGACTCCGTCGGGTCGCGGCAGCAATAGGAGGTCATTGAGCAGGAGATTCCAAAGTGTCGGGCCGAGCACCGATCCCTGTGGACACCCCATAGTGCTGCGTTTCCAGGTCGTTTGGTTCCCCACATAGAGTCCCACACGCCTGTTCGTGAAGTAACTGACCAAGATTCTGTAAATGTTGGGCGGTATGCCCGCCTGCTTGGCCTTCAACAAAATCATTGGCCACCACGCGTTGTCGAAAGCACCAGAGATGTCCAAAAAGATCAGCTGCACGTAGGGCGCGGCACTGTTCTCTGTAATAGAGTTAATAGCGTTGAGCGCCGTGACCGTAGAACGGCCACGGGTGAAACCGTGCTGCGCCTCTGAGATATGTCCGTGCAGACAGGGAGTGCAGGATATCACCACGCGCTCCAAGATCTTACCTAAGATAGGTAGTAAAGTGATAGGCCTGTATGCCTTCGGGTCCGAAAGAGGTTTACCGTTACCCTTCGGCAGAACGAGAAGTCTTCCGACCTTCCAAATGTCTGGAAAGATACCTTGAGCTATGCATAGACGATACATGTGCCACATCTCGTCCGAGGCAGCCCTCCACGCCCACTTGACGATTCTGGCCGTGATACCATCCGATCCAGCGGCCGTATTGGGAAGAGCGCGAATGATCGAGTCAAGCGTATGCTTGCTCGGTTCGGATGAGTCGCTTCCGCTAGGAGCGAAAGCGGCAGCAATACGTACGGTACGGTGATATGCGGTATCATCATCGGGTCTATCGTCTGGGTACAGCGAGGAGAGTAGAGACGCCATGGTGTCGCCAGTAGACTCAGTAAAGCCCTCGACGAGTTTCATACCGTTGATGACGTTCGGCGGGGGGCGCAAGCGCCCACTCGCCTCACGATAAGCTCTACCCCAGGGGTCATCGTTACCTGAGTCAGCGATTGAGCGAAAGAAGTCCAGCTCAGCCTTCTTCATTGCCTGCTTGTATGCTATGCGCAAAGCTCTGAGTTCGCAATGAAGTTGCTCCTCCTGGTCTCCTCCCACTCGGCGCGATCGCTGCCAGTCACGACGTGCTCGACTAACTCCGCGGCGCAACTGATCTAACTCTGGCGACCACCACTCGTATCTTCCGTCGTTCTTACGTGCGCACTGACCGAGGATCTCTCGAGCAGTGCGCAGAAGAACTCCGGTGTACCTCTCGCAATACTGTGCAGCGGGGAGGTGTGTTGCCACATTGCCCAGACGAGCATGCAGCACCGCGCAAAACCTGGTCCAATCCACACCTTTCGTGCGGAACGGTGCCGGCAACTGGTCGCCGTCTCCTTGCACTGCCGAAGTCGGGCGTGCATTATCATACATGATTTCAAAAGTGATCAACTGATGGTCGCTCAGGCTGGCGCCCTCGTGAACCATCCAGTTGCCCACATTGACTCCTCTCGAAGAAAGCGTGAGGTCTACATTGGACATACCATTCGGTCCGCTGAAAGTAGGTGGTTGGTCGGGAACATTGTGTATCAGGAGGTTTCGTCCGAGGATGAAGCCCTCCATGTGATTCCTCCTGTACTCGGTGTCCCTCCCTCGGCCTAAGTATTGCCTTTCTTCACAAAACCACATCGGTGAATGAGCGTTGCTGTCAAGACCAAAAATAATTGGTTTGCCAGCAAGTTGGTTCATGACTGTATCCAGATGTTGTATGTGACGGCTAATGTCGTGGCTGTACTGAAAGTATGCTGAAACAATGTAGACGCTCGAGTCTCGGAACACAATGTGAGCGACCAGACAGTAGTCGTTGCTCAGGTGATGCAGCACAGTGACCGCTACATCCCTGTTCAATACGAGAACGCCAGCCATGGGGTTCTCACCACACTGCAGAAGCCCGGGGTGACGACGATACTGCTCCTGGATCAAGACTAGATCCAGTCTGAGCGAGCGTGCAACCACCGGTAGCTCTGAGGTGGCGGACTCGGAACCGTTAAGATTGAGCTGCCCTACCCTTAGTCTCGTGAGAGCCAGCTTAGTGGTACTGCAGCATGCTCACCGTCTGCTGCTCGGAGTACAGCCGGGCTGGACAGGTCGCCGCTGCGGTGGTGTGGGTATGTGCGTCCTTGCGCTTGAAGCGCTTGCAAGTGGCACAGCACTGCGTCGTGGCTTGGCACTCGGCAGATTTGTGCCCGGTCTCGCCACACTTACCGCAAACGGTTTCCTTGGACCGGCAGTACTTCTCCGGGTGACCATACTGCTGACACTTGTTGCAGCAAGTGGCTCTCACGTGGTCACTAACCTCTAATTCGCTCCAACCCAGGTACACCTGGCCAAGAGCCACCAACTTGTCCCTGCAGGCCATCGAGCACTCGAGGAGCACGAGCCACTTGGGACCAACGGCTTTCTTCAGGGCGACCTTACAGCTAGACCTGAATTTCTCCAGGGACCAACTGGGGTCGTCCGCTAGATTACCCTGGTGGAGTCCCTCGATAATCTCGGCATCCTCCATGTTATGACGTAGATAGCGTAAGGCTACCCTGGGCTGTC
>CAWUPE010001111.1:2500-10000 GCA_963924145.1 Pyrausta purpuralis | reverse complement strand
CGGGTTGCCCGGGCCTCTAGGCCTGGGAGAACATGCTGATTCCTTCAGTGTAGCGCGCGTGCGGCCCAGGACATCTAAGGGCATCACAGACCTGTTATTGCTCAATCTCGTGCGGCTCGAAGCCGCCGGTCCCTCTAAGAAGAATTTTAATACGTCGCCAGTGAGTTGCGTGACAGAGCCACGCGCACCTAAATGGCGACGCCTATTTAGCAGGCTAGAGTCTCGTTCGTTACCGGAATTAACCAGACAAATCGCTCCACCAACTAAGAACGGCCATGCACCACCACCCACCGAATCAAGAAAGAGCTGTTAATCTGTCAATCCTTCCGGTGTCCGGGCCTGGTGAGATTTCCCGTGTTGAGTCAAATTAAGCCGCAGGCTCCACTCCTGGTGGTGCCCTTCCGTCAATTCCTTTAAGTTTCAGCTTTGCAACCATACTCCCCCCGGAGTCCAAAATCTTTGGTTTCCCGAAAGCTGCCCGCCGAGCCATTGTAATAACGTCGGCGGATCGCTAGATGACATATTTACGGTTAGAACTAGGGCGGTATCTAATCGCCTTCGAACCTCTAACTTTCGTTCTTGATTGATGAAAACACCTTTGGCAAATGCTTTCGCTGATGTTCGTCTTGCGACGATCCAAGAATTTCACCTCTAACGTCGCAATACGAATGCCCCCAGTTATCCCTATTAATCATTACCTCGGAGTTCTGAAAACCAACAAAATAGAACCGAGATCATATTCTATTATTCCATGCACGAAATATTCAAGCAGCATTTTGAGCCCGCTTTGAGCACTCTAATTTGTTCAAAGTAAAGTTGTCGGCCCATCTCGACACTCAATGAAGAGCACCGCGATAGGATTTTGATATTGAACCGACGTTTGACCGTCGGCTCACCGACGATATGCTCCGCAAACGTGTCAGTATCACCGCGGATGCGGTGCACCGACAGCGCGGCGCACAAATGCAACTACGAGCTTTTTAACCGCAACAATTTTAGTATACGCTATTGGAGCTGGAATTACCGCGGCTGCTGGCACCAGACTTGCCCTCCAATTGTTCCTCGTTAAAATATTTAAAGTGTACTCATTCCGATTACGAGGCCTCGTAAGAGTCCCGTATCGTTATTTTTCGTCACTACCTCCCCGTGCCGGGAGTGGGTAATTTGCGCGCCTGCTGCCTTCCTTGGATGTGGTAGCCGTTTCTCAGGCTCCCTCTCCGGAATCGAACCCTGATTCCCCGTTACCCGTGACAACCATGGTAGTCGCAGAAACTACCATCGAAAGTTGATAAGGCAGACATTTGAAAGATGCGTCGCCGGTACTGGACCGTGCGATCGGCAAAAGTTATCCAGATTCATCAAAATTAACGACTTCGAACGCGAGGCCCTCCGTCGATTGGTTTTGATCTAATAAAAGCACTCATCCCATCACTGGTCAGAGTTCTGATTGCATGTATTAGCTCTAGAATTACCACAGTTATCCAAGTAACTGAGTAAGATCTAAGGAACCAAAACTGATATATTGAGCCATTCGCGGTATCGCCTTAATACGGCTTGCACTGAGACATGCATGGCTTAATCTTTGAGACAAGCATATAACTACTGGCAGGATCAACCAGGGAGCTTACACATGATAAAAGTAGAAAAAAAAAAACACGCGACGCGTGTTACTCTCTCTACTCTGTTCTGTGTCTTGCGCCCGATTCGACGTTTTACCGTCGGATATCGAGGCGTGACTATATTGGTCATAATATATCGGTGTGTCGCACGCTGTACGCGATCTGTGTCGTCTCCGATCAGATCGCGAACAAGGGCACTTAGCGCTCCAAATGAAGGAGGCGCCCACACTGAAGGTTCGCACAGATCACTTTTCACTTTTATGTAAAAAAACTCTTCCAACTGACGTTTTGTACACATTAGCGACAAACAGCCCGGAGCAAGAGAGATCCCGAACCAGACCAGAAAAATATGTATGACGCTCCTCCGTCAGTGTTGTTGAAAATTGACGAGGACGCATAACCGTCCATCGGCGCTTTTCAGACACAACACTGATAGAATTGCATCGGACCAAAGTGTTACACACATACGCATGGAACACAATATAGGCCTTGAGTGAGACCGTTTCTACGAAATCCATATATACAATAACGGATCCGTCGATCTACAAAGTTTAACAAAGACAGCGCCGCCGCGACTCTACCGCGCTCACACGCACACATAACAAACAAGTGGTGCGACGCGCCTGAAGAGACGACGATGCCAGCTAGAGTACTCAACGAACGGCGGTTAAACGGAAGGGCGCGCGCGCGCGCTCACGCGCCTTCCCGCCCGCTCTTTGCCTTTCCTCCGAACGACACTTCGCTGTCGTGCGCACGCGCAATGCGCGCCCACAGCGCCGCGGAGTGTGTTTGCACGCCCCTCTCGCCACGGATTGATACTAACAAACGCGTTGCTGCGCTCTTCGTTTCAATTCTGTCACGAGTGGACAAGCGACCGACTCCAATGTCGAAAAATTCTGAACGCGCAATATCGTGCGCGCGACGCGGCGGGCGTAAAATAAGTTATTTTTTTGGGTTGGGAAAAAAAACCCATGGTTAGGTTAGGTTAGGTTAGGTTAGGTTAGAGAGATTCCAAAAACTAAAAAAAAAAAACCCTTATGTTAGGTTAGATTCGGTTAGGTTTCATTTTGTTAGGTTCAGATGAAAGATTCCAAAAACTAACAAAAAAATCCATTTAGGTAACCGAAGGTTAGGTTAGATTAGGTTAGGTTTGATTTTGTTAGGTTCAGAAGAAACATTCCAGAAATAATCCAAAATCTTAAAAAAACACCCTTAAGTAACCGAAGGTTAGGTTAGATTAGGTTAGGTTTGATTTTGTTAGGTTCAGAAGAAACATTCCAGAAATAATCCAAAATCTTAAAAAAAAAAACACCCTTAAGTAACCGAAGGTTAGGTTAGATTAGGTTAGGTTTGATTTTGTTAGGTTCAGAAGAAACATTCCAGAAATAATCCAAAATCTTAAAAAAAACACCCTTAGGTAACCGAAGGTTAGGTTAGATTAGGTTAGGTTTGATTTTGCTAGGTTCAGAAGAAACATTCCAGAAATAATCCAAAATCTTAAAAAAAAACACCCTTAGGTAACCGAAGGTTAGGTCAGATTAGGTTAGGTTTGATTTTGTTAGGTTCAGAAGGAACATTCCAGAAATAATCCAAAATCTTTAAAAAAACACCCTTAGGTAACCGAAGGTTTGGTCGGATTAGGTTAGGTTTGATTTTGTTAGGTTCAGAAGAAACATTCCAGAAATAATCCAAAATCTTTAAAAAAACACCCTTAGGTAACCGAAGGTTAGGTCGGATTAGGTTAGGTTTGATTTTGTTAGGTTCAGAAGAAACATTCCAGAAATAATCCAAAATCTTTAAAAAAACACCCTTAGGTAACCGAAGGTTAGGTCGGATTAGGTTAGGTTTGATTTTGTTAGGTTCAGAAGAAACATTCCAGAAATAATCCAAAATCTTAAAAAAAAACACCCTTAAGTAACCGAAGGTTAGGTTAGATTAGGTTAGGTTTGATTTTGTTAGGTTCAGAAGAAACATTCCAGAAATAATCCAAAATCTTAAAAAAAACACCCTTAGGTAACCGAAGGTTAGGTTAGATTAGGTTAGGTTTGATTTTGCTAGGTTCAGAAGAAACATTCCAGAAATAATCCAAAATCTTAAAAAAAAACACCCTTAGGTAACCGAAGGTTAGGTTAGATTAGGTTAAGTTTGATTTTGTTAGGTTCCGAAGAAAGATTCCAGAAAGATTTCAAAAACTAACAAAAAAATCCATTTAGGTAACCGAAGGTTAGGTCAGATTAGGTTAGGTTTGATTTTGTTAGGTTCAGAAGGAACATTCCAGAAATAATCCAAAATCTTTAAAAAAACACCCTTAGGTAACCGAAGGTTAGGTCGGATTAGGTTAGGTTTGATTTTGTTAGGTTCAGAAGAAACATTCCAGAAATAATCCAAAATCTTTAAAAAAACACCCTTAGGTAACCGAAGGTTAGGTCGGATTAGGTTAGGTTTGATTTTGTTAGGTTCAGAAGAAACATTCCAGAAATAATCCAAAATCTTAAAAAAAAACACCCTTAAGTAACCGAAGGTTAGGTTAGATTAGGTTAGGTTTGATTTTGTTAGGTTCAGAAGAAACATTCCAGAAATAATCCAAAATCTTAAAAAAAACACCCTTAGGTAACCGAAGGTTAGGTTAGATTAGGTTAGGTTTGATTTTGCTAGGTTCAGAAGAAACATTCCAGAAATAATCCAAAATCTTAAAAAAAAACACCCTTAGGTAACCGAAGGTTAGGTTAGATTAGGTTAAGTTTGATTTTGTTAGGTTCCGAAGAAAGATTCCAGAAAGATTTCAAAAACTAACAAAAAAATCCATTTAGGTAACCGAAGGTTAGGTCAGATTAGGTTAGGTTTGATTTTGTTAGGTTCAGAAGGAACATTCCAGAAATAATCCAAAATCTTTAAAAAAACACCCTTAGGTAACCGAAGGTTAGGTCGGATTAGGTTAGGTTTGATTTTGTTAGGTTCAGAAGAAACATTCCAGAAATAATCCAAAATCTTTAAAAAAACACCCTTAGGTAACCGAAGGTTAGGTCGGATTAGGTTAGGTTTGATTTTGTTAGGTTCAGAAGAAACATTCCAGAAATAATCAAAAAAAGTAAAAAAAAAACAAAAAAAAACACAGGTAACCCACGGTCAGGTTAATTTTTTTTAGGTTCCAATGGAAGATTCTACAAACTAATAATAACAATAGTTTAAAAAACTATCATGTTTGTCGTATCAAATTCAGCAAACCCTTTCATTTAATACCCATATAATGGGGGTGTATTTCAAATAGCAAATTCGATCTCCTTAGTGTCCGCCATGTTGGATTTAAGTCACGTGACTATTTTTGTCGCATTCCTGAGAGCAAACCCTTTCATTTGATACTCATATAATGGGTTTTTACCCATTTCCAATAGCCTGTGAGGCCGCCATATTGGTTTTGTAATGACGTTTCTTAGCTTGTCATGTATTGTCATCAAAAGTCAGAGCGTGTGCAAAATTTCATCCTAATCGAAGACCGAAAAGTGGGTCAAAATAAGCGTGTTAAATAATAAATAAAATATTGGGAGATCAAGTCCATCCAACAAACTTATTAAGAGTAACGTACAAATAGAACAAAATATATACTACAGTACAAAACAAAATTTGAACCCAAAGGAAATCAAACAATATGAAACAGTCCATAACAACTACTTGACTAAAATAACAAACCAACCGGACAAACTTTATACCCTATTATATGTATTTAAGTGTTTATGTCTGTTAAAATACCTACAAACAGTTAACAAATATTGTATTTGTATCGATTTGATACCGTTGCTCTGCATTCATCGAGCAGTGTAACATGTATCAGAGACGGATAACCAAAACCTGAATATTAATAATTTTATCGGATAAAATTATTACAATATACTTATTATTATTATTATTGTATTGCATTGCATTTCATCAATAAGTACCTCCTATCTACATACATTATGTAGGTACCTAATTTATGTAAATTTTTGCACTAACCAAGGAATTTTCAAAAAGAAAAAGGCACATTCAAATTTCTTTAAAACCACTAAATCACACCTCGCCCGCCGTGTACCGTGTACCCCACCCTCCCGGCCCTTCCCCGTGTGGCCATCGTATAAGGGGATATGAAAAAAATATTATGTAATAGTCTATTAATATGGACGCGCCATATATCCAACACATAATAGGTGGGTGGGTGGGTCAGTTAGCAGGGGCGTGGCATTCCATATAGGCAGTAAAAAAGTGCCTACCTCGTCATTATAATGCCAAATCAATATTACAATATATCTCTATAAACTAAGCTAGAAATTTAAAGCATTTTTATTATCAACTTACATACATTAAGTATTAACGCGCTCAACTAATAAACGAAAATATTAAAAACACTATTGCAATTGCGCCTCATACCTACAATGTCAGTGAGGATATAAACCAGAAAAAATTGAAAATGACGCCCTGTTCATACAAATCAAAAGGTGACAGGACTGACAGGTGATATTCGCATCATATACCCATAAAGTAGGCATACATACATACATACATACATACATACATACATACATACATACATACATACTAGCAATACTTTAGTCTAGTAGGCGCGTCGTTGCTGTTTCCTGCGCTTTTTACCTATTTAGTAAACTAAAATAAATCATAAACTAATATTATTATGAATGCTGGAAATTCCGTCATTTTATTTAATAATACTTTTAAAATTGTAAGTAGGTCAAGAGAGCTTAAGTTTTGGTTTCAAAGTACAGCAAACATTCCTTGAAAAGTTTGCGGCAGCCATTTTTTTTTTCTTCTATGGAGTTCTTGTTTTGCTTTTCGCTACCTTCCCGCTAGTGTTAGAAATGTTAAATTTCAAGTAAACATTTGTATTTTGATTGAATGAAAGTGTTTTATGGGTTTGTTTTGCATTAGAAACTATAATGAAATTGCAGTGTTCCTTTCAGTGCTCCATAAAAGTTATGTCGTGTGTGATGTGTGAAGATTCGTTTTGTTTTAAAAGTTTTAACTGTGCGCTGATCCCCTAACTAGCCACTATATGGGTATCAGTTAAATGGCATGTCATTGTAAATTCATCCATTTCCTTGATACTTGTGTGTGAGGTGCTAAACTAAATCGACGCAAACACAGCTTGTATGCTCCGTTCATAAATTGCACAGAAAAAAAAAACAAAATAATGAAGTTACTATTTGCTATTATTTCACTGTCATTTACATATAGCTCCTCTTTACTAGACACAAAATCTGAGAGTATAAAGTAAATAAACATCAGGTTGTGGTAGTAAGTAGTAAGGTACTATACCTACTTCATTGCTCTATAATGTACAATAATATTAAAGGTTTTATTTATAATTAAGGCAATGTGCAAACGGATCATTATGGACCCTATTTGGGCGCTGCAAAACAAGTGCTACATAGAGAGATAAAGCTTTACTATACAATATGAATTAGGAAAACAAAAATGAAAAAAAAAAAACAAAAAAACATAATCTATGTATTCATCATTGATGCTATAATAGGATTTGGAAATAAGTGATCGTTTCAATGTTTATAGAAAAGTGTTATTGTTACTTTCTTGAGTTAAAATAATCGGATAATTTATTATATACTCTTATTTTATGGACATGTTGAAATGTGCTCAATGAACTTATTTGAAGCCGGCAAGTTGGTATTGTTAGTTTGTTATGATTACGGAGAGAATATTCATTACATTTTTATCTATGTTTAATGTAGGAAATTACCTACTAATTTAATTAATTACTTACTTACTTACTTACTTACTTACTTACTTACTTACTTACTAACTAACTAACTAATTCACTAACTCACACACTCAGGTCAGGCAGGGGTAGTCGGAGGATGTGATTATTATTATTATT
>CAWUPE010001110.1:10000-17500 GCA_963924145.1 Pyrausta purpuralis | reverse complement strand
CGTGTCGGTCCGAAGACCTCACTAAATCATTCAATCGGTAGTAGCGACGGGCGGTGTGTACAAAGGGCAGGGACGTAATCAACGCGAGCTTATGACTCGCGCTTACTAGGAATTCCTCGTTTATGGGGGATAATTGCAAACCCCAATCCCCAGCACGAAGGAGTTTCAACGGGTTGCCCGGGCCTCTAGGCCTGGGAGAACATGCTGATTCCTTCAGTGTAGCGCGCGTGCGGCCCAGGACATCTAAGGGCATCACAGACCTGTTATTGCTCAATCTCGTGCGGCTCGAAGCCGCCGGTCCCTCTAAGAAGAATTTTAATACGTCGCCAGTGAGTTGCGTGACAGAGCCACGCGCACCTAAATGGCGACGCCTATTTAGCAGGCTAGAGTCTCGTTCGTTACCGGAATTAACCAGACAAATCGCTCCACCAACTAAGAACGGCCATGCACCACCACCCACCGAATCAAGAAAGAGCTGTTAATCTGTCAATCCTTCCGGTGTCCGGGCCTGGTGAGATTTCCCGTGTTGAGTCAAATTAAGCCGCAGGCTCCACTCCTGGTGGTGCCCTTCCGTCAATTCCTTTAAGTTTCAGCTTTGCAACCATACTCCCCCCGGAGTCCAAAATCTTTGGTTTCCCGAAAGCTGCCCGCCGAGCCATTGTAATAACGTCGGCGGATCGCTAGATGACATATTTACGGTTAGAACTAGGGCGGTATCTAATCGCCTTCGAACCTCTAACTTTCGTTCTTGATTGATGAAAACACCTTTGGCAAATGCTTTCGCTGATGTTCGTCTTGCGACGATCCAAGAATTTCACCTCTAACGTCGCAATACGAATGCCCCCAGTTATCCCTATTAATCATTACCTCGGAGTTCTGAAAACCAACAAAATAGAACCGAGATCATATTCTATTATTCCATGCACGAAATATTCAAGCAGCATTTTGAGCCCGCTTTGAGCACTCTAATTTGTTCAAAGTAAAGTTGTCGGCCCATCTCGACACTCAATGAAGAGCACCGCGATAGGATTTTGATATTGAACCGACGTTTGACCGTCGGCTCACCGACGATATGCTCCGCAAACGTGTCAGTATCACCGCGGATGCGGTGCACCGACAGCGCGGCGCACAAATGCAACTACGAGCTTTTTAACCGCAACAATTTTAGTATACGCTATTGGAGCTGGAATTACCGCGGCTGCTGGCACCAGACTTGCCCTCCAATTGTTCCTCGTTAAAATATTTAAAGTGTACTCATTCCGATTACGAGGCCTCGTAAGAGTCCCGTATCGTTATTTTTCGTCACTACCTCCCCGTGCCGGGAGTGGGTAATTTGCGCGCCTGCTGCCTTCCTTGGATGTGGTAGCCGTTTCTCAGGCTCCCTCTCCGGAATCGAACCCTGATTCCCCGTTACCCGTGACAACCATGGTAGTCGCAGAAACTACCATCGAAAGTTGATAAGGCAGACATTTGAAAGATGCGTCGCCGGTACTGGACCGTGCGATCGGCAAAAGTTATCCAGATTCATCAAAATTAACGACTTCGAACGCGAGGCCCTCCGTCGATTGGTTTTGATCTAATAAAAGCACTCATCCCATCACTGGTCAGAGTTCTGATTGCATGTATTAGCTCTAGAATTACCACAGTTATCCAAGTAACTGAGTAAGATCTAAGGAACCAAAACTGATATATTGAGCCATTCGCGGTATCGCCTTAATACGGCTTGCACTGAGACATGCATGGCTTAATCTTTGAGACAAGCATATAACTACTGGCAGGATCAACCAGGGAGCTTACACATGATAAAAGTAGAAAAAAAAAACACGCGACGCGTGTTCATCTCTCTACTCTGTTCTGTGTCTTGCGCCCGATTCGACGTTTTACCGTCGGATATCGAGGCGTGACTATATTGGTCATAATATATCGGTGTGTCGCACGCTGTACGCGATCTGTGTCGTCTCCGATCAGATCGCGAACAAGGGCACTTAGCGCTCCAAATGAAGGAGGCGCCCACACTGAAGGTTCGCACAGATCACTTTTCACTTTTATGTAAAAAAACTCTTCCAACTGACGTTTTGTACACATTAGCGACAAACAGCCCGGAGCAAGAGAGATCCCGAACCAGACCAGAAAAATATGTATGACGCTCCTCCGTCAGTGTTGTTGAAAATTGACGAGGACGCATAACCGTCCATCGGCGCTTTTCAGACACAACACTGATAGAATTGCATCGGACCAAAGTGTTACACACATACGCATGGAACACAATATAGGCCTTGAGTGAGACCGTTTCTACGAAATCCATATATACAATAACGGATCCGTCGATCTACAAAGTTTAACAATGCCAGCGCCGCCGCGACTCTACCGCGCTCACACGCACATTTTACTTTCGAGAGACTATTAAAATATAAATATTTTACAAGTCCCCAAAACAAGTGGTGCGACACGCCCGAAGAGACGACGATGCCAGCTAGAGTACTCAACGAACGGCGGTTAAACGGAAGGGCGCGCGCGCATCTGCGCGCGCGCGCACACGCGCCTTCCCGCCGCTCTTTGCCTTTCCTCCGAACGACACTTCGCTGTCGTGCGCACGCGCAATGCGCGCCCACAGCGCCGCGGAGTGTGTTTGCACGCCCCTCTCGCCACGGATTGATACTAACAAACGCGTTGCTGCGCTCTTCGTTTCAATTCTGTCACGAGTGGACAAGCGACCGACTCCAATGTCGAAAAATTCTGAACGCGCAATATCGTGCGCGCGACGCGGCGGGTGTAAAATAAGTTATTTTTTGGAATGGGAAAAAAACCGATGGTTAGGTTAGGTTAGGTTATGTTAGGTTAGAGAGATACCAAAAACTTAAAAAAAAAAACCTTATGTTAGGTTAGATGAGGTTAGGTTTGATTTTGTTAGGTTCCGAAGAAAGATTCCAGAAAGATTTCAAAAACTACCAAAAAAATCCATTTAGGTATCCCACGGTTAGGTTAGATTAGGTTAGGTTTGATTTTGTTAGGTTCAGAAGGAACATTCCAGAAATAATCCAAAATCTTTAAAAAAAACACCCTTAGGTAACCGAAGGTTAGGTTAGATTAGGTTAGGTTTGATTTTGTTAGGTTCAGAAGAAACATTCCAGAAATAATCCAAAATCTTAAAAAAAAACACCCTTAGGTAACCGAAGGTTAGGTTAGATTTTAGGTTAGGTTTCATTTTGTTAGGTTCAGATGAAAGATTCCAGAAAGATTTCAAAAACTAACAAAAAAATCCATTTAGGTAACCGAAGGTTAGGTTAGATTAGGTTAGGTTTGATTTGATTTTGTTAAGTTCAGAAGAAACATTCCAGAAATAATCCAAAATCTAGAAAAAAACACCCCTAGGTAACCGAAGGTTAGGTTAGATTAGGTTAGGTTTGATTTTGTTAGGTTCAGAAGAAACATTCCAGAAATAATCCAAAATCTTAAAAAAAAACACCCTTAGGGTAACCGAAGGTTAGGTTAGATTAGGTTAAGTTTGATTTTGTTAGGTTCCGAAGAAAGATTCCAGAAAGATTTCAAAAACTAACAAAAAAATCCATTTAGGTAACCGAAGGTTAGGTTAGATTAGGTTAGGTTTGATATGATTTTGTTAAGTTCAGAAGAAACATTCCAGAAATAATCCAAAATCTAGAAAAAAACACCCCTAGGTAACCGAAGGTTAGGTTAGATTAGGTTAGGTTTGATTTTGTTAGGTTCAGAAGAAACATTCCAGAAATAATCCAAAATCTTAAAAAAAAACACCCTTAGGTAACCGAAGGTTAGGTTAGATTAGGTTAAGTTTGATTTTGTTAGGTTCCGAAGAAAGATTCCAGAAAGATTTCAAAAACTAACAAAAAAATCCATTTAGGTAACCGAAGGTTAGGTTAGATTAGGTTAGGTTTGATTTGATTTTGTTAAGTTCAGAAGAAACATTCCAGAAATAATCCAAAATCTAGAAAAAAACACCCCTAGGTAACCGAAGGTTAGGTTAGATTAGGTTAGGTTTGATTTTGTTAGGTTCAGAAGAAACATTCCAGTAAAAAATCCAAAATCTAGAAAAAAACACCCTTAGGTAACCGAAGGTTAGGTTAGGTTAGGTTAGGTTTGATTTTGTTAGGGTCCGAAGAAAAATTCCAGAAAGATTTCAAAAACTAACAAAAAAATCCATTTGGGTAACCCACGGTTAGGTTAGATTAGGTTAGGTTTGATTTGATTTTGTTAAGTTCAGAAGAAACATTCCAGAAAGATTTCAAAAACTAACAAAAAAAAACACCCCTAGGTAACCGAAGGTTAGGTTAGATTAGGTTAGGTTTGATTTTGTTAGGTTCAGAAGAAACATTCCAGTAAAAAATCCAAAATCTAGAAAAAAACACCCTTAGGTAACCGAAGGTTAGGTTAGGTTAGGTTAGGTTTGATTTTGTTAGGGTCCGAAGAAAAATTCCAGAAAGATTTCAAAAACTAACAAAAAAATCCATTTGGGTAACCCACGGTTAGGTTAGATGAGGTTAGGTTTGATTTTGTTAGGCTCCGAAGAAACATTCCAGAAAGATTTCAAAAACTAACAAAAAAAAACATTTAGGTAACCCACGGTTCGGTTACATTTACAAACTAATAATTACAATAGTTTAAAAAACTATCATGTTTATCGTATCAAATTCAGCAAACCCTTTCATTTAATACCCATATCATGGGGGTGCATTTCAAATAGCCAAATCGATATCTTTAATGTCCGCCATGTTGGATTTAAGTCACGTGACTATTTTTGTCGTATTCCTGAGAGCAAACCCTTTCATTTGATACTCATATAATGGGTTTTTACCCATTTCCAATAGCCTGTTTGGCATCTTGGGGAAGCCGCCATATTGGTTTTGTAATGACGTTTCTTAGCTTGTCATGTATTGTCATCAAAAGTCAGAGCGTGTGCAAAATTTCATCCTAATCGAAGACCGGAAAGTGGGTCAAATAACGATTCCAAGTTTTTCTTACACATACATAGTTACAAGTGAAGCTAATAATATAAGCGTGTTAAACAATAAATAAAATATTGGGAGATTGCAAGTCCAACAAACTTATTAAGAGTAACGTACAAATTGATATATATATATATATATATATATATATATATATATATATATATATATATATACTACAGTACATACTACAGTACAAAACAAAATTTGAACCCAAAGGAAATCAAACAATATGAAACAGTCCATAACAACTACTTGACTAAAATAACAAACCAACCGGACAAACTTTATACCCCCTATTACATGTATTTAAGTGTTTATGTTTGTTAAAATACCTACAAACAGTTAAAACAAATATTGTGTTTGTATCGATTTGATACCGTTGCTCTGCATTCATCGAGCAGTGTATGTATGAGACGGATAACCAAAACCTGAATATTAATAATTTTATCGGATAAAATTATCCCAATATACTTATTATTATTATTGTATTGCATTGCATTTCATTAATAAGTACCTCCTATCTACATACATTATGTACCTAATTTATGTTTATTCAATCCGAGGAAATTTTTACACTAACCAACCAACCAACCAAGGAATTTTCAAAAAGAAAAAGGCACATTCAAATTTCTTTAAAACCACTAAATCACACCTCGCCCGCCGTGTACCGTGTACCCCACCCTCCCAGCCCTTCCCCGTGTGGCCATCGTATAAGGGGATATGAAAAAAATATTATGTAATAGTCTATTAATATGGACGCGCCATATATCCACCACATAATAGGTACCCGTGGGTGGGTCAGTTAGCAGGGGCGTGGCATTCCATATAGGCAGTAAAAAAGTGCCTACCTCGTCATTATAATGCCAAATCAATATTACAATATATCTCTATAAACTAAGCTAGAAATTTAAAGCATTTTTATTATCAACTTACATACATTAAGTATTAACGCGCTCAACTAATAAACGAAAATATTAAAAACACTATTGCAATTGCGCCTCATACCTACAATGTCAGTGAAGATATAAACCAGAAAAAATTGAAAATGACGCCCTGTTCATACAAATCGAAAGGTGACAGGACTGACAGGTGATATTCGCATCATATACCCATAAAGTAGGCATACATACATACATACATACATACATACATACATACATACATACTATCAATACTTAAGATTTATTTTGAATTAAGATAGAAACATGGTTATAAATTGATAAATCATGATTTTATTTTAGCTTGGTTATTTATTATATTGACAAACTTTCAGATGTTACTCGTCCACCCTAGTATATTATACTAGTCTAGTAGGCGCGTCGTTGCTATTTCCTGCGCTTTTTAACTATTTAATAAACTAAAATAAATCTTAAACTAATATTATTATGAATGCTGGAAATTCCGTCATTTTATTTTATAATACTTTTAAAATTGTAAGTAGGTCAAGAGAGCTTAAAATTTGGTTTCAAAGTACAGCAAACATTCCTTGAAAAGTTTGCGGCAGCCATTTTTTTTTTTCTTCTATGGAGTTCTTGTTTTGCTTTTCGCTACCTTCCCGCTAGTGTTAGAAATGTAAAAATTTCAAGTAAACATTTGTATTTTGATTGAATGAAAGTGTTTTATGGGTTTGTTTTGCATTGGAAACTATACTGAAATTGCAGTGTTCCTTTCAGTGCTCCATAAAAGTTATGTCGTGTGTGATGTGTGAAGATTCGTTTTGTTTTAAAAGTTTTAACTGTGCGCTGATCCCCTAACTAGCCACTATATGGGTATCAGTTAAATGGCATGTCATTGTAAATTCATCCATTTCCTTGATACTTGTGCGTGTGGTGCTAAACTAAATCGACGCAAAAACAGCTTGTATGCTCCGTTCATAAATTGCACAGAAAAAAAACAAAATAATGAAGTTACTATTTGCTAGTATTTCACTGTCATTTACATATAGCTCTTTACTAGACACAAAATCTGAGAGTATAAAGTAAACATCAGGTTGTGGTAGTAAGTAGTAAGGTACTATACCTACTTCATTGCTCTATAATGTACAATAATATTATAGGTTTTATTTATAATTAAGGCAATGTGCAAACGGATCATTATGGACCCTATTTGGGCGCTGCAAAACAAGTGTTACTATACAATATGAATTAGGAAAACAAAAATATGAAAGAAAAAAAAAAAGAAAAAAAAACATAATCTATGTATTCATCATTGATGCAATAATAGGACTTGGAAATAAGTGATAGTTTCAATGTTTATAGAAAAGTGTTATTGTTACTTTCTTGAGTTAAAATAATCGGATAATTTATTATATACTCTTATTTTATGGACATGTTGAAATGTTCTCAATGAACTTATTTGAAGCCGGCAAGTTGGTATTGTTAGTTTGTTATGATTACGGAGAGAATATTCATTACACGTTTATCTATGTTTAATGTAGGAAATTACCTACTAATTTAATTAATTAATTAATTACTTACTTACTTACTTACTTACTTACTAGTAGTCGTAGGATGTGATT
>CAWUPE010001110.1:0-5000 GCA_963924145.1 Pyrausta purpuralis | reverse complement strand
AAGAGTCACGCCCAAGGATTACGAATAAAACGAGCGAACGACAATTGTTTTCAAAAATATATATTTAAACGGACCTAACGCATACGCATACAAGATGACACACGCGTTAAGAACCGTCATATGCACGTGGTGTGTGTGTATGTATGACACATACACAAAAACACGCGCAGTGTGGTTATTGTATTTATGCAGCCGGCCCTCAGACAGGAGTGGTCCTGGATGTGTCTCCACGGACCGCAATGTGCGTTCGAAATGTCGATGTTCAAATGTGTCCTGCAGTTCACACTATGACGCGCAGTTAACTGCGTTCTTCATCGACCCGCGAGCCAAGTGATCCACCGTCCAGGGTAATGGTTTAGTGGTTATTTTTGTGGTGTAAACAACGTATAAAATAATATAAAATTTGTTTTTGTAACTGAATAAAGACGATCGCACGCATGCGCGCACACAATCGTCAAATCCAACCGCATTGTTTTTTTGTTTTTTTTTTCGAACATACCGTCTACGACTAAGATCGCGGATTTCGATCTATCCGAGTCGATATGACGGTACGACGACGCCCTCTCTATCGAGAGGGTGTATATTTTTGTGTCTGGATGAACATTTTATGTATACAACTGTACGCGTGTTACGTGTACGTTGTAAACACGTTAATGATCCTTCCGCAGGTTCCCCTACGGAAACCTTGTTACGACTTTTACTTCCTCTAAATGATCAAGTTCGGTCAACTTCCCAACAACGCCGACGGCCGTGAAGCCACCGCGTGTCGGTCCGAAGACCTCACTAAATCATTCAATCGGTAGTAGCGACGGGCGGTGTGTACAAAGGGCAGGGACGTAATCAACGCGAGCTTATGACTCGCGCTTACTAGGAATTCCTCGTTTATGGGGGATAATTGCAAACCCCAATCCCCAGCACGAAGGAGTTTCAACGGGTTGCCCGGGCCTCTAGGCCTGGGAGAACATGCTGATTCCTTCAGTGTAGCGCGCGTGCGGCCCAGGACATCTAAGGGCATCACAGACCTGTTATTGCTCAATCTCGTGCGGCTCGAAGCCGCCGGTCCCTCTAAGAAGAATTTTAATACGTCGCCAGTGAGTTGCGTGACAGAGCCACGCGCACCTAAATGGCGACGCCTATTTAGCAGGCTAGAGTCTCGTTCGTTACCGGAATTAACCAGACAAATCGCTCCACCAACTAAGAACGGCCATGCACCACCACCCACCGAATCAAGAAAGAGCTGTTAATCTGTCAATCCTTCCGGTGTCCGGGCCTGGTGAGATTTCCCGTGTTGAGTCAAATTAAGCCGCAGGCTCCACTCCTGGTGGTGCCCTTCCGTCAATTCCTTTAAGTTTCAGCTTTGCAACCATACTCCCCCCGGAGTCCAAAATCTTTGGTTTCCCGAAAGCTGCCCGCCGAGCCATTGTAATAACGTCGGCGGATCGCTAGATGACATATTTACGGTTAGAACTAGGGCGGTATCTAATCGCCTTCGAACCTCTAACTTTCGTTCTTGATTGATGAAAACACCTTTGGCAAATGCTTTCGCTGATGTTCGTCTTGCGACGATCCAAGAATTTCACCTCTAACGTCGCAATACGAATGCCCCCAGTTATCCCTATTAATCATTACCTCGGAGTTCTGAAAACCAACAAAATAGAACCGAGATCATATTCTATTATTCCATGCACGAAATATTCAAGCAGCATTTTGAGCCCGCTTTGAGCACTCTAATTTGTTCAAAGTAAAGTTGTCGGCCCATCTCGACACTCAATGAAGAGCACCGCGATAGGATTTTGATATTGAACCGACGTTTGACCGTCGGCTCACCGACGATATGCTCCGCAAACGTGTCAGTATCACCGCGGATGCGGTGCACCGACAGCGCGGCGCACAAATGCAACTACGAGCTTTTTAACCGCAACAATTTTAGTATACGCTATTGGAGCTGGAATTACCGCGGCTGCTGGCACCAGACTTGCCCTCCAATTGTTCCTCGTTAAAATATTTAAAGTGTACTCATTCCGATTACGAGGCCTCGTAAGAGTCCCGTATCGTTATTTTTCGTCACTACCTCCCCGTGCCGGGAGTGGGTAATTTGCGCGCCTGCTGCCTTCCTTGGATGTGGTAGCCGTTTCTCAGGCTCCCTCTCCGGAATCGAACCCTGATTCCCCGTTACCCGTGACAACCATGGTAGTCGCAGAAACTACCATCGAAAGTTGATAAGGCAGACATTTGAAAGATGCGTCGCCGGTACTGGACCGTGCGATCGGCAAAAGTTATCCAGATTCATCAAAATTAACGACTTCGAACGCGAGGCCCTCCGTCGATTGGTTTTGATCTAATAAAAGCACTCATCCCATCACTGGTCAGAGTTCTGATTGCATGTATTAGCTCTAGAATTACCACAGTTATCCAAGTAACTGAGTAAGATCTAAGGAACCAAAACTGATATATTGAGCCATTCGCGGTATCGCCTTAATACGGCTTGCACTGAGACATGCATGGCTTAATCTTTGAGACAAGCATATAACTACTGGCAGGATCAACCAGGGAGCTTACACATGATAAAAGTAGAAAAAAAAAACACGCGACGCGTGTTCATCTCTCTACTCTGTTCTGTGTCTTGCGCCCGATTCGACGTTTTACCGTCGGATATCGAGGCGTGACTATATTGGTCATAATATATCGGTGTGTCGCACGCTGTACGCGATCTGTGTCGTCTCCGATCAGATCGCGAACAAGGGCACTTAGCGCTCCAAATGAAGGAGGCGCCCACACTGAAGGTTCGCACAGATCACTTTTCACTTTTATGTAAAAAAACTCTTCCAACTGACGTTTTGTACACATTAGCGACAAACAGCCCGGAGCAAGAGAGATCCCGAACCAGACCAGAAAAATATGTATGACGCTCCTCCGTCAGTGTTGTTGAAAATTGACGAGGACGCATAACCGTCCATCGGCGCTTTTCAGACACAACACTGATAGAATTGCATCGGACCAAAGTGTTACACACATACGCATGGAACACAATATAGGCCTTGAGTGAGACCGTTTCTACGAAATCCATATATACAATAACGGATCCGTCGATCTACAAAGTTTAACAATGCCAGCGCCGCCGCGACTCTACCGCGCTCACACGCACATTTTACTTTCGAGAGACTATTAAAATATAAATATTTTACAAGTCCCCAAAACAAGTGGTGCGACACGCCCGAAGAGACGACGATGCCAGCTAGAGTACTCAACGAACGGCGGTTAAACGGAAGGGCGCGCGCGCATCTGCGCGCGCGCGCACACGCGCCTTCCCGCCGCTCTTTGCCTTTCCTCCGAACGACACTTCGCTGTCGTGCGCACGCGCAATGCGCGCCCACAGCGCCGCGGAGTGTGTTTGCACGCCCCTCTCGCCACGGATTGATACTAACAAACGCGTTGCTGCGCTCTTCGTTTCAATTCTGTCACGAGTGGACAAGCGACCGACTCCAATGTCGAAAAATTCTGAACGCGCAATATCGTGCGCGCGACGCGGCGGGTGTAAAATAAGTTATTTTTTGGAATGGGAAAAAAACCGATGGTTAGGTTAGGTTAGGTTATGTTAGGTTAGAGAGATACCAAAAACTTAAAAAAAAAAACCTTATGTTAGGTTAGATGAGGTTAGGTTTGATTTTGTTAGGTTCCGAAGAAAGATTCCAGAAAGATTTCAAAAACTACCAAAAAAATCCATTTAGGTATCCCACGGTTAGGTTAGATTAGGTTAGGTTTGATTTTGTTAGGTTCAGAAGGAACATTCCAGAAATAATCCAAAATCTTTAAAAAAAACACCCTTAGGTAACCGAAGGTTAGGTTAGATTAGGTTAGGTTTGATTTTGTTAGGTTCAGAAGAAACATTCCAGAAATAATCCAAAATCTTAAAAAAAAACACCCTTAGGTAACCGAAGGTTAGGTTAGATTTTAGGTTAGGTTTCATTTTGTTAGGTTCAGATGAAAGATTCCAGAAAGATTTCAAAAACTAACAAAAAAATCCATTTAGGTAACCGAAGGTTAGGTTAGATTAGGTTAGGTTTGATTTGATTTTGTTAAGTTCAGAAGAAACATTCCAGAAATAATCCAAAATCTAGAAAAAAACACCCCTAGGTAACCGAAGGTTAGGTTAGATTAGGTTAGGTTTGATTTTGTTAGGTTCAGAAGAAACATTCCAGAAATAATCCAAAATCTTAAAAAAAAACACCCTTAGGGTAACCGAAGGTTAGGTTAGATTAGGTTAAGTTTGATTTTGTTAGGTTCCGAAGAAAGATTCCAGAAAGATTTCAAAAACTAACAAAAAAATCCATTTAGGTAACCGAAGGTTAGGTTAGATTAGGTTAGGTTTGATATGATTTTGTTAAGTTCAGAAGAAACATTCCAGAAATAATCCAAAATCTAGAAAAAAACACCCCTAGGTAACCGAAGGTTAGGTTAGATTAGGTTAGGTTTGATTTTGTTAGGTTCAGAAGAAACATTCCAGAAATAATCCAAAATCTTAAAAAAAAACACCCTTAGGTAACCGAAGGTTAGGTTAGATTAGGTTAAGTTTGATTTTGTTAGGTTCCGAAGAAAGATTCCAGAAAGATTTCAAAAACTAACAAAAAAATCCATTTAGGTAACCGAAGGTTAGGTTAGATTAGGTTAGGTTTGATTTGATTTTGTTAAGTTCAGAAGAAACATTCCAGAAATAATCCAAAATCTAGAAAAAAACACCCCTAGGTAACCGAAGGTTAGGTTAGATTAGGTTAGGTTTGATTTTGTTAGGTTCAGAAGAAACATTCCAGTAAAAAATCCAAAATCTAGAAAAAAACACCCTTAGGTAACCGAAGGTTAGGTTAGGTTAGGTTAGGTTTGATTTTGTTAGGGTCCGAAGAAAAATTCCAGAAAGATTTCAAAAACTAACAAAAAAATCCATTTGGGTAACCCACGGTTAGGTTAGATTAGGTTAGGTTTGATTTGATTTTGTTAAGTTCAGA
>CAWUPE010001109.1:0-33235 GCA_963924145.1 Pyrausta purpuralis | reverse complement strand
TGTGTAGATCGGACCTGTTGCACTTCAAAAATTCGCAATATGGATTCTGTTTGCAATAATTTTAGCGTTTTCAACTACTTTAGACACTGAATATTTGTCGTTTTAAAGCTCAGTTTGAAATGTTTTAATTTGCCGTTCTGTTCAAATTGATCATCTCTTAGCATACTTTTCGATCATATTAGCTCACCGAAGTGATTCTGCTTGCGCTCCGCTGTTGAAGTAGGTACTCTTTTGCGATAATTTAAAAGATACATTCCATAAAAAGTTAGTCGAATTTTACACTTTTTCGGTCACCGTGAAATATTTTGTATTGATGTTAACCGACTTTATATTGACCGTTGCATCGAGCCCGTTGCATAGAAACATCGCTTGTGTAGATCGGACCTGTTGCACTTCAAAAACATCGCAATATGGATTCTGTTTGCAATAATTTTAGCGTTTTCAACTACTTTAGACACTGAATATTTGTCGTTTTAAAGCTTAGTTTGAAATGTTTTAGTTTGTCGTTTCTGTTCAAATCGATCATCTTTTAGCATACATTTCGATCATATTAGCTCTCCGGAGTGTTTTTGCGTACGCTCCGCTGTTCTAGTAGGTACTCCCTGCGTTATTTTAAAAGATACATGCCATAGAATGTTAGTCGAATTTTACACTTTTTCGGTCAGCGTGAAATCAAATCAAATCAAATAAAAATTATTTATTCAATTTAGGACACAAAATGCCACTTATGTGTTATATATAGTAGAGGGTAAACGTAAACTAAGTATAAATAGTGACGTTTGATTTGTGGTTAAGCAGTTCGCAAATAGACGTGAATGCAGACAGACCGTTGTTTTATTTATTAGTGGTGATTGCGGGTGGACTTAAATTTGATACGCGACGGTTACAGTGTTACGTACGGTGCGGAACAATGTCGAAATTAAGTGAATTTAATGTGAAGGACGGCAATTGGCAGTCATACTGTGATAGACTCGAGATGTATTTCAAAGTTAATAACGTGAAAGAAGAACTGCAATTACCGACACTTATAGCGTACATGGGTGAGGAGGCGTATGAGCTGTTACTAAATCTATGCAGTCCGCGCAAACCGGCCGAAATGACCTTGGACGAGGTCAAGCAAGCAATGTTAAACCATTTGCAACCGAAACCATCGGTTTTAGCGGAAAGATATAAATTTCGCCAGAGACGTCAGTGCATAGGTGAGACCATTGCAGTTTACGTGTCGGAACTAAAAAAACTGTCGCGATATTGTGAATTTGGTGCAACTTTGAACGATAACCTAAGGGACCAATTTGCGTGCGGAATACTAAGTGATGTAATCAGACAACGGTTGTTTGCGGAAGGGGACCTAACTTTTGTAAAAGCAGTGTTAGTGGCGAACTCCATGGAGGCGGCGGAAAAAGATTCTGCGATGGTGACCATGAACGGCGGCAACGAGGGCATATCGGCGTTGCGGGCGGCGGTCGCACCCGGGGACAGGGGCCGGACGGGGCCGGATACATCGGGACGACGTAGTTCCGCAGGAATGGATTTGAATGGGACATTGAACAGGCTACAAATACAGGGAGGATGTTTAGCTTGTGGTGATTATAGGCATCAGAAAAATGACTGCAGATTTAAAACATATGAGTGCAGCCGTTGTAAGAAAGTGGGTCATCTAAGGCGTGTATGCCAACTGAATATAAGCCCTCACGAGTCTAGAGCCTATCAAAGCGGGCAATCGCGAAGGCGCGGTGGCGTTCACGCTAGTAACACCGAGAACCGCGTCGAACGTTCGAGAAGCGGACGCTCGGGATCAAAGTTCGTGAATCGAATCGAAACGTATCGTGAAGCGAGCGAAGACGAGGCTGAAAACATCAACGACGAAGATAAAAATGAAGAAAACATTTATCAAATGTCATTAAATCAGTACCGACCGGTGAGCATACTAATATGTGTTGATAAGGTTAATTTGCCAATGGAAATTGACACAGGTTCACCTTTGTCTTGCATTTCATTTGAAACTTATAAGTTATTTTTTCAACATGTACCTATTCAAAAATGTGATTTATCAGTTAGATTCTATAATGGCAGTAAAGTTAAGCCGTTAGGCTATTTAGAGGTAACGGTTAATCATAACAAAATGTATAAAAAGTTAGATTTGTACGTTTTTAATGATGGAGTAACATCGCTACTGGGGCGTCAGTGGATAGCTGAATTAAATATTTCTATACCAAATATATCTATACAATATAACTCTTTAAATAAAAGCTGTTATTTAAATGAAGTTAAGGAATTGAGTAGTGTACAGATAGATGTAATCGTTAATGATGTTGTCAATAGATATAAGGAGTTATTCGACGGCGGTTTGGGTTGCTTCAACGGGGGACGGGCGACGCTTCGCATCCGCGAGGGGGCCGAGCCCGTGTTCTGCCGCGCGCGTCCGCTACCTTACGCGCTGCGCGCGCGCGTCGACGCCGAGTTGGACGCCATGCTGCGCGCTGGCATCATCGAGCCCGTTGACTGCTCGGACTGGGCCACTCCGCTGGTAATAGTACACAAACCGGACGGCGCTTTACGCATCTGTGCTGATTATAAGGTGACGTTGAATAAAGTTTTAAAAGTAGATAAGTACCCTGTGCCTAAAATTGATGTTTTACTTACTAAATTAGGTGGTTATAAATATTTCACCAAGCTAGATTTATCTCAAGCTTACAATCAGGTATTGTTAGACAATACGAGTAATTTAACGGTTATTAATACTCATAGAGGTCTCTTTAAATATAATAGACTTGTTTACGGACTTTCGTCGAGTCCAGGGATATTTCAAAGGATTATGACACAATTATTTTCTCACATGCCCAATGTCGCTGTATTTTTAGATGATATTTTAATTGCTAGCAAGACGATTGCATCGAATTTAGAAACCCTACATAAGGTACTCAGGATTCTGCAGGAACATGGTTTGAAAATAAAGAAACAAAAATGTGATTTCTTTAACACAGAGGTAAAATATTTGGGTTATGTAATCAGTAGCCAAGGGATAAACGTTGATCCAGACAAAATTCAACCGATAGTAGATCTTCATCCACCGAAAAATGTTTCTGAACTTAGATCGTTTCTTGGGATGATTAATTTCTACGGCAAATTTATTAAAAACTTAAGTCTTCATTTATCGCCTTTAAATGATTTGCTGAAGAAAGGAAAACAGTGGCATTGGAGAAACATACATGATAGTTGCTTTAAGTCGGTAAAAAGATTACTAATCAGTGCGAATGTGCTAGCGCACTACGACGAGTCGTGCGAGCTCGTGCTCACGTGCGACGCGAGCGCGCACGGGCTGGGCGCGGTGCTCGCGCAGCGCGGCGCGGGCGGCGCCGAGCGACCCGTGGCCTATGCTTCGCGCGCACTTACCCGTGCCGAGCTTAACTATAGCCAAATTCACAAGGAGGCTCTTGCAATAGTTTTTTCTGTAAAAAAATTTCATTAGTTTTTATATGGTAGACATTTTACATTACGGACGGATCATAAACCCTTAGTAAGCATTTTCGGCCCGGAGGCGGGAGTACCGAGCATGACAGCGAGTAGATTGCAGAGGTGGGCGTTGTTGTTGTCAGCCTATGATTTTTCTATTGAATATGTTAGTACTGATAACAATACTGCTGATGCATTATCACGCATGATAGATAGCTATAAAGCGTTGAACGCGAAAACTCACGAGTCCGATGAACCGGAACAGACCTATTTACATTTTGCCTCCGAAGCATTACTACTTAAATATGAGGATATCAGAGACGGGACTAGGAAAGACCCCATTTTAGGTCGCGTATTAAGTTACGTTAAAGACGGGTGGCCAAAGGAAGTCGAGATACGCGAACTTCAACCTTACTTCAATAGACGTAACGAGTTATATACAGAATTGGGTTGTCTCATGTGGGGCTATAGACTCGTAATACCTAGCGCCTGTCGGGATAATGTACTCAAAGAACTACACGACACACACATGGGCATCGTGCGGACGAAGAGCATCGCCCGCAGCTACGTGTGGTGGCCCGGCGTCGACGAGGCGGTGGAGGCGCTGTGCCGCGCGTGCGCCGTGTGCGCGGAGCTGGCGGCGGCGCCGGCGCAGCACGCGCCCGTGCCGTGGCCATGGCCGGCCCGTCCGTGGTCGCGGCTACATGTCGATTTCTTAGGGCCAATTTGTGGCAAGAAATACTTAGTAGTTATAGACGCTTGTTCTAAGTGGATCGAGATCTGCAAGATGCAGAATACGACCGCTAAAACCGTAATAGATGGATTACGAGAAATGTGGGCTCGTTTTGGTATCCCTAAACAACTAGTTAGCGATAACGGGCCCCCGTTCAGTAGTGACGAATTTAATTCTTTTTTAACAAACAATGGAGTAGAACACATTTTTTCCGCACCGTATCACCCTGCCTCAAACGGTTTAGCTGAAAATGCGGTAAAAATATGTAAAAGGGTCATTAAAAAAGCGCTTGCGCAACGAAGAGACATAGACATAGCCTTACAACGTTTCCTATTAATTTATCGAACTACAGAACATAGTACGACTAAGGAAAGTCCCGCACAAATATTGCAAGGTAGATCGTTACGAACGAGATTTGACCGGCTGAAACCTTCTCGGGAGGATCAGGTGGCGGCAGCGCAGCGCCGGCAGCAGCGGGCGGCGGGCGGCTCGTGACGCGCCTTCCAGGTCGGAGACTCGGTCTGGGTGCGGGTGTATCATCCTAATAGTAAGTGGGTAAGTGGTATAATTCTCGAAAAGTTAGGTAACACAGACTATAATGTAAAATTAGATGATGGCACAGTGGTACATAGGCACGCAGACCAAATTCGGTTAAGATGTAAAGTAAATACGTCTAATACGGTTTCAACGCACCTTTCAGACAGCACAGGTTCGAATAAAAATGTATTAGATCATTCGAGGAAACCGGTTTACTATCCAGCTGCGTGTCTTAGGCCGAGCGGTGGGTCAGTGATGTCGGCGGGGGGCGAGGGCAGTAGGCGGCCCGCGGTCCCGGCCCACAACGAATGCGAAGTGTCAGGCTCAGAATTAGGTAGAACTCAGGAACAGATAGGAACACACACAAATAGTACTTCTGAACCTCTGCAAATCGCAAATGAGTCTCGATATCCAATACGTACGCGTAGACCCCCAGAGCGATTTGGATATTCATAGTCTAAGTAAAATAAGATCTAAGATTTTTTGTATCCGTATATCCGTATGTTGTATTTATGTATTGAGTATAGATTTAGATGTATTATTCAACCTTAAGTTTAAGTACTATTTTTCAATTATGTTTTACTCCCTTTGAACATTGATAATGTATTAAGCTATGTTCATAGTTCATATCGCTTTTTCACTACAAAGTGTTAATGTTTTAAATAAGTCAGTGAATGAATGTCATGTGAAATAAACTTTTGTTTACTTAATATTGGTAATAAGGGTGGAGGTGTTATATATAGTAGAGGGTAAACGTAAACTAAGTATAAATAGTGACGTTTGATTTGTGGTTAAGCAGTTCGCAAATAGACGTGAATGCAGACAGACCGTTGTTTTATTTATCATTATGAACGTCAATAATTAGTGTAATATCAATCAATTTTGGCCCGTATGAGGCAAGAACATGTTTCTTTATCTTTTGGGCCCTACTAGCGCTTCGAGACATAACACAGACAATTTGGCAAGTGCTGAGAATAAACGCCGGAACAAACTCAGTCACCACTAGCTGCCTCAAAAATGATACAAATCAAAATAAACAGGTAGGTACATCAGTTTGGTGCAGGCTGGACTGTCCATACATTTTCGTCATTAAGATAGTCTTGAATTTTATAATACCCCTTCGACACTAGGGTAGTTTTGACATGTAACTTAAATTTGTGAATAGGTAGTTCGATGACATTATTAGGTATATTGTTGAAAAATTTAACACAATTTCCCAGGAATGAATTCATTGTTTTGGCTAACCTGAAGTTTGGAATGACAAGTTTGCTTTTATTTCGTGTGTTATACGAATGTATGTCACTTTTTTCATGAAAAAATCTAAATTTTTACGTACGTACATGATATTATCAAATATGTATTGAGAAGCGACAGTGAGGATGTTAATTTCCTTAAAGAATTCTCTCAGGGATTCGCGGGGACTAAGTTTGTAAATGGCACGAATGGCTCTTTTCTGTTAAATAAAGATGGTATCGATGTCCGCAGCAGAACCCCACAAGAGAAGACCATAAGACATTATACTATGAAAGTAACTAAAATACACAAGCCTGGCTGTTTCAACATCAGTCATATGTCTAATTTTTCTAGCCGCAAAGGCAGCTGAAGCGAGTCTCCCAGCCAGAGCGTCAACATGTGGTCCCCACTGCAATTTCGAATCCAATGTAATGCCCAGAAAAACAGTGGAGTTTGATAGATCTAATTTTTCACCGTTAAGTACAATTTCTGTGGTAGCTTGCTTCACGTTAGGCATGGTGAATTTAATACATTTAGTCTTTTTTGTATTAAGAAGGAAGTTATTGCTAGTGAACCAATTTGATACCTTAGAGAGAGCTCTGCTAACATTGTCAAATGCTTTTTCGCCTCTTCTTGATTTGAAGATTAAAGATGTATCATCAGCAAACAGAACTATCTCACAGGAGTCCTTTGAATAAAAAGGAAGGTCATTAATATAGATCAAAAACAGCAAAGGTCCCAATATTGAGCCCTGGGGCACTCCCATTTGAAGCGGGGCACCTGAGGAGTTAATGCCATTAACGTTTACTGTTTGTAGTCTGCCTGAGAGGTAAGAATTCAACAGTTTTGACGCATTATTAGATACACCGTAATGTTCCAGTTTCATAATGAGTGTTTGATGATCGACACAATCAAATGCCTTCGATAAGTCACAGAATACACCTATCGCATCATGTTTATCTTCATAGGCATCCAAAATGTGTTTGACGAGTGCCACCCCAGCATCTGTTGTATTTCTACCTTTGGAGAAACCAAACTGTTTCTCATGCAATAATTTGTGAAGTTTAAAATGAGAAAGCAATTGATTAAATATAACTTTTTCAAAAATTTTGCTAAATGCAGGTAGAATGGAAATTGGCCTGAAGTTGCTTGGGTCACTTTTTTCTCCTGACTTAAATAAAGGTATAATTTTACTATATTTCAGTAAAGTAGGAAATTGACCTTGATCAATACATTCGTTGAATATATGTGCTAAGTGAGATGCTACGAGAGGTATAATGGGTTTTATTGTGTCAGTTGATATTCCCCATATATCCTCAGTTTTTTTTTGTTTTAATTCCTTGAAAGTTTTAACGATCATCAAAGGGTTAATATAAGTGAAATCAAATGAGGAGTTACACCTGTCAACACACGATACCAGCAGTGATTTAGCATGCAGAGCGCACGAATTAAGTTGTTTTGTGGTTTCGATGGGTATATTACAGAAGTACTTCTCGAAGGCACCTGCAACTTCATTGTCAAATTTAATATTTTTATTATCAATTTTTAATGTAAACGTATGATCACGTGGTTTATTTTTACAAGTTTCTTTGTTTATAATATTCCAAGTCTCTTTAATTTTATTACTGGATTTATTAATTTTCTCACGTATATAATTAGATTTAGCTACCATGCAAACATTCTTGAATAACTTTGAGTATTTTTTAACATATTCTAAAAATATTGGGTCATTATTTCTATATACTTTTTGATTATATAATTCAAACATTTTTTTCCTACTGATGTGTATACCTACTGTAGCCCAGTCACTGAATTTTGGTTTTAGGTTGTTTATAACTAATTTCTTTTTAGGAAAATTTTTGTCAAATTCAGTTTTAATTAATTCAAAAAAATACTTATATGGGTTATTAACATTGTCATTAATAAAAGGCAAAAGCGGAATTTTATCACTTAAGTTAGATTTAAATTTTTCTTAACGGAAATCAGTGAGTGGTCTAAATTTAATTTCATTTTTAGTCGGCACGAAACGGTGTTCAAACGTGACTGACTGTCCACAGTGATCGGATTTTACAAAATTTACTATAGATTTTTTAATCACACTAGAGTTACAAAATATATTGTCCAAGCAAGTAGCTGTTGTAGCAGTAATTCTAGTTGGTTCAGCAAAAACAGGAATTAAATTAAAGGATTTGAAAAGGCTTAAAAACCTCACTCTATAGGTTTTTTCTTCATCTATAATATCGACATTGAAATCGCCACATACAACTACTTTCTTTTTATTTGTAAATAATTTCCTGAGGGAGTCCTCCATAATAGACTCAAATAATTTAAAATTACCAGTAGGGGGCCTATAAACACAAACAATTATGTAATCGTCCAGCTCTGCACATGATATCTCAATAGTTCGTTCAACAGAAAGAGATACAATATATTTGCGCTCTTTACATTTTAAATTATTATTGATTAATATAAGTGACCCGCCATGGATGGCTGTTTTCCTTGAGAACGAACTAATAAGGCTACAATTTTCTATAGACAACATAAGTTCATACTTTATGAGCCAGTGCTCAGTGACACACAAAACATGAATATTCCTTTCTTGTATGAATAATTCTACTTCTAATTCCTTCCCGGATAAGCCTTGGATATTTTGATGCACTATGTTTAAATGATTTGAAATTTTTGAGCTCGCTAAGTTATGTTCTAAGCAAGAGTTTTCCTCTATTGTCTGAATATTCAATTTAAATAATTGGTAATTGGAACAGATTCCAATGGTAGAATATTCATGTCAATGGTCTGCTCAATAGAAGCAGACTTGGTAGCCAAGTTCTTGGCTGAACAATCTATACAATATGATAGCGAAAAAGCTATTTGTCTTTTGAGATAATTATTCACATAATATTTATCTCTCGTCAGGTAAATCTTATTTTTAAAATAATTATTAATGTCAATTACATGGAATTTGTGAACATTATAGAATGTCAATTTATGTATGTCCAGGTTTATTTTATACCTGTGATTATTTTCTTCGTCTGGCAAGCCGCTGCTATATGGTAAGGTAAACAAAACAATTTTACCTATATTTAGCAATTTTAAACTTTCAAAAATATTTATGAATTTCTTTTTGTTTACATTACCTCTATTTCTTATAAAAATTATTAGGGTAGAATTTACACTGAATTTAAAACTAAGTATTTTATTGATAATAACATCATAAGATGCTCCAGGCATGCAGTGATTTATCACACTTTGTCCCATATATTGTGCAAGTAATGGCCCCATGTTTTTACCCATCTCATCACTAAACATAACTATATTATTTGTTGATTGGTATGGAGTTTTGTTAGGCAGGAAACTGTTGGATTGTACACAGGACAGTTTGAGAGGGCTTGTGGTTGATTTGTGAAGTGATGATGACTCACACCCGGACCCAACAAACATCAATGGGTTGGAATTTGATTTAGAAGGGTAATTACAATCGCAAGAAGTTATGATGTCTGTTAACATCTGGATGTGTTCACCACACTCTTTTTTGGTACATTTATATGTCTCAGTCATTATTTTTAATGAGAGTTTGAGATTTTCTAATTCATTTTCTAATTTCAATATGTCTTTTTCATATTTTGTCACACTATTTTGTAATATTAAAGAACATGCATCTAACTCATCGCCAAGTTGCCTTCTCTCATTTATATATTTTACTTTTGTAAACAAACAATTTTGTTTTTTAACTAATTTATTTGTTTTTTTTTATAAACCTGTTAATTCTAACATATTTCTTAAATTTGTTTTTACTGCACCTTGAAATCCCTGTAGAGGCTGTGGTAGGGGAATCCGTTGTTAAATCTATAGTCACAATAGGTGGACTTCCAGGTGCAGTTTGGATCTGGCTGGGCGCACTACCAACTAACTTGTCAAATAAAAGGCTGGTTTGGCTGTCAATGCAGTTTTGCTTCTCCATCTCCAAGTGGTGAATATGATCTCGGGCCTCCTCAAGATCTTGTTGAAGGGCAGTTATGCGATTGAGGTTCTGCTCGTACTCCTCACAGCACTAACCGAACCCACTTATAACGGATTGCAGCTTGTCACGTTCGTCAATTAATAAGCCGTAGTTGGTGTGCAGCTCAGCCATCTCTTTCTTCAATTGACTGTTACTATCCAGCACATCCAACAGTATCCTCTCATTGTCTTCGCTTTCCCTATTCAGTTGCTCAATCCGTTCCTTGGCCGCCTGCAGTTCCTTCAAAGCCAGTAGGAGTTTAGATTCCTCCTGGCGAGCATAGGCTTTGCGAGTAAGCATCTTTACGCTTAATGAAAATAAAAACACGTAAAAAGTAAGCCAAAGAATTGGTTGATCAACTAGAGGTTAGATATTTGTTAACGTAAATACGTAAACAATATAACCTCAACGTGAAAAAAAATGTTCGTAAGGCGTAATTTTATTGTAATTTTATAGTTAAATATGTGTTATACGTGAACTATGACGCATAAACAAGATAATTAGAAATATCAGAAAGAGAAAACAATGATTCACAATATTTCACAAGTTCGAATTCACAATGTCATTGACCGGTTATCACCGTTACACATAAACACTAAAGTCCGTGAGTTGTTGCACTTTTTTACACTAGCACTTAATTATACAGCGTAGTTATGTTTAATGTTGATTTTGAGCCGCTAAATAACTATTAAATTAATTAAATTCGATGTTTAAATATGAGACAAATGCAATCCAGCTATTGTAAAATATTTTGTCTTGATATTAACCGACTTTATATGGACCGTCGCGACGAGCCCGTTGCAAAGACACCTCGTTTATGTAGACCGGACCTGTGGCATATTACAAACATCGCAATATGGATTCTGTTTGCAATAATTTTAGCGTTTTCACCTACTTAAGACACTGAATATTTGTCGTTTTGAAGCTCAGTTTGAAATGTTTTAGTTTATCATTTCTGTTCAAATCGATCATCTTTTAGTATACTTTCCTTTTTTATTAGCTCATCGAAGTAGTTTTGCGCACGCTTTGCTGTTCTAGTAGGTACTCTTTTGCGATATTTTAAAAGATACATCCCGTAAAAAGTTAGTCAAATTTTACACTTTTTCGGTCACCGTGAAATATTTTGTCTTGATATTAACCGACTTTATATTGACCGTCGCGTCGATGCCGTTGCATAGACACCTCGTTTATGTAGACCGGACCTGTGGCATTTTACAAACATCGCAATATGGATTCTGTTTGCAATAATTTAAGTGTTTTCACCTAATTTAGACACTTAATATTTGTCGTTTTGAAGCTCAGTTTGAAATGTTTTAGTTTGTCGTTTCTGTTCAAATCGATCATCTTTTAGTATACTTTTCTTTTTTATTAGCTCACTGAAGTGGTTTTGCGCACGCTTCGCTATTCAAGTAGGTACTCTTTTGCGATATTTTAAAAGATACATCCTATACAAAGTTAGTCGAATTTCACACTTTTTCGGTCACTGTGAAATATTTTGTCTTGATATTAACCGTCTTTATATTGACCGTCGCGTCGATGCCGTTGCGTAGACACCTCGTTTATGTAGAACGGACCTGTGGCATTTTTAAAACATTGCAATATGGATTCTGTTTGCAATTATTTTAGCGTTTTCACCTACTTTAGACAGTAAATATTTGTCGTTTTGAAGCTCAGTTTGAAATGTTTTAGTTTGTCGTTTCTGTTCAAATCGATCAACTTTTAGCATTCTTTTTGATAACATTAGCTCACCGAAGTAGTTTTGCGCACGCTCCGCTGTTCTAGTAGGTACTCTGTTGCGATATTTTAAAAGATACATGCCATACAATGTTAGTCGAATTTGACACTTTTTCGGTCACCGTGAAATATTTTGTCTTGATATTAACCGACTTTATATGGACCGTCGCGTCGAGCCCGTTGCGTAGACAACTCGTTTGTGTAGATCGGACCTGTTGCACTTCGAAAACATCGCAACATGGATTCTGTTTCCAATAATTTTAGCGTTTTCACCTACTTTAGACACTGAATATTTGTCGTATTGAAGCTAAGTTTGAAATGTTTTTATTTATCGTTTCTGTTCAAATCGATAATCTTTTAGCATACTTTTTTATCGTATTAGCTCATCAAAGTGTTTGTGCGCACGCACCGCTGTTGAAGTAGGTACTCTATTAGGTTATTTTAAAAGATACATGCCATACAATGTTAGTCGAATTTTACACTTTTTCGGTCACCGTGAAATATTTTGTCTTGATATTAACCGACTTTATATTGACCGTCGCATCGAGCCCGTTGCATAGACACATCGCTTGTGTAGATCGGACCTGTTGCACTTCAAAGACATCGCAATATGGATTCTGTTTGCAAAAATTTTAGCGTTTTCACCTACTTTAGACACTGAATATTTGTCGTTTTAAAGCTTAATTTGAAATGTTTTAGTTTGTCGTTTCTGTTCAAATCGATCATCTTTTAGCATACTTTTCGATCATATTAGCTCTCCGGAGTGTTTTTGCGTACGCTCCGCTGTTCTAGTAGGTACTCCCTGCGTTATTTTAAAAGATACATGCTATAGAATGTTAGTCGAATTTGACACTTTTTCGGTCACCGTGAAATATTTTGTCTTGATATTAACCGACTTTATATGGACCGTCGCGTCGAGCCCGTTGCGTAGACACCTCGTTTGTGTAGATCGGACCTGTTGCACTTCGAAAACATCGCAACATGGATTCTGTTTGCAATAATTTTAGCGTTTTCAACTACTTTAGACACTGAATATTTGTCGTATTGAAGCTAAGTTTGAAATGTTTTTATTTATCGTTTCTGTTCAAATCGATCATCTTTTAACATATTTTTCGATAATATCAATTCCTCGGAGTGTTTTTGCGCACGCTTCGCTGTCCTAGTAGTTACTCTTTTGCAATATTTTAAAAGATACATCCCATACAAAGTTAGTCGAATTTTACACTTTTTCGGTCACCGTGAAATATTTTGTCTTGATATTAACCGACTTTATATGGACCGTCGCGTCGATGCTGTTGCGTAGACACCTCGTTTATGTAAAACGGACCTGTGGCATTTTAAAAACATTACAATATGGATTCTGTTTGCAATAATTTTAGCGTTTTCACCTACTTTAGACACTGAATATTTGTCGTTTTGAAGTTTAGTTTGAAATGTTTTAGTTTGCCGTTTCTGTTCAAATCGATCATCTTTTAGCATACTTTTCGATCATATAAGCTCACTGAAGTGATTCTGCGCACGCTTTGCTGTTAAAGTAGGTACTCTTTTGCTATAATTTAAAAGATACATTCCATAAAAAGTTAGACGAATTTTACACTTTCTCGGTCACCGTGAAATATTTTGTATTGATATTAACCGACTTTATATTGACCGTCGCATCGAGCCCGTTGCAGATTATAATCGCTTGTGGAGATCGGACCTGTTGCACTTCAAAAACATCGCACTAGGATTCTGTTTGCAATAATTTTAGCGTTTTCAACTAATTTAGACACTGAATATTTGTCGTTTTAAAGCTTAGTTTGAAATGTTTTAGTTTGTCGTTTCTATTCAAATCGATCATCTTTTAGCATACATTTCGATCATATTAGCTCTTTGGAGTGTTTTTGCGTACGCTCCGCTGATCTAGTAGGTACTCCTGCGTTATTTTGAAAGATACATGCCATAGAATATTAGTCGAATTTTACACTTTTTCGGTAACCGTGAAATATTTTGTCTTGATATTAACCGACTTTATATGGACCGTCGCGTCAAGCCCGTTGCGTTGACTTCTCGTTTGTGTAGATCGGACCTGTTGCACTTCAAAAACATCGCAATATGGATTCTGTTTGCAAAAATTTTAGCGTTTTCACCTACTTTAGACACTGAATATTTGTCGTTTTAAAGCTTAGTTTGAAATGTTTTAGTTTGTCGTTTCTGTTCAAATCGATCATCTTTTAGCATACTTTTCGATCATATTAGCTCTCCGGAGTGTTTTTGCGTACGCTCCGCTGTTCTAGTAGGTACTCCCTGCGTTATTTTAAAAGATACATGCCATAGAATGTTAGTCGAATTTGACACTTTTTCGGTCACCGTGAAATATTTTGTCTTGATATTAACCGACTTTATATTGACCGTCGCATCGAGCCCGTTGCATAGACACATCGCTTGTGTAGATCGAACCTGTTGCACTTCAAAAACATCGCAATATGGATTCTGTTTGCAAAAATTTTAGCGTTTTCAACTACTTTAGACACTGAATATTTGTCGTTTTAAAGCTTAGTTTGAAATGTTTTAGTTTGTCGTTTCTGTTCAAATCGATCATCTTTTAGCATACTTTTCGATCATATTAGCTCGCCTGAGTGTTTTTGCGTACGCTTTGCTGTTCTAGTAGGTACTCCCTGCGTTATTTTAAAAGATACATGCCATACAAAGTTAGTCGAATTTTACACTTTTTCGGTCACCGTGAAATATTTTGTCTTGATATTAACCGACTTTATATGGACCGTCGCGTCGAGCCCGTTGCGTAGACAACTCGTTTGTGTAGATCGGACCTGTTGCACTTCGAAAACATCGCAACATGGATTCTGTTTGCAATAATTTTAGCGTTTTCACCTACTTTAGACACTGAATATTTGTCGTATTGAAGCTAAGTTTGAAATGTTTTTATTTATCGTTTCTGTTCAAATCGATAATCTTTTAGCATACTTTTTTATCGTATTAGCTCATTACAGTGTTTGTGCGCACGCACCGCTGTTGAAGTAGGTACTCTATTAGGTTATTTTAAAAGATACATGCCATACAATGTTAGTCGAATTTTACACTTTTTCGGTCACCGTGAAATATTTTGTCTTGATATTAACCGACTTTATATTGACCGTCGCATCGAGCCCGTTGCATTGACACATCGCTTGTGTAGATCGAACCTGTTGCACTTCAAAGACATCGCAATATGGATTCTGTTTGCAAAAATTTTAGCGTTTTCAACTACTTTAGACACTGAATATTTGTCGTTTTAAAGCTTAATTTGAAATGTTTTAGTTTGTCGTTTCTGTTCAAATCGATCATCTTTTAGCATACTTTCCGATCATATTAGCTCTCCGGAGTGTTTTTGCGTACGCTCCGCTGTTCTAGTAGGTACTCCCTGCGTTATTTTAAAAGATACATGCCATAGAATTTTAGTCAAATTTGACACTTTTTCGGTCACCGTGAAATATTTTGTCTTGATATTAACCGACTTTATATGGACCGTCGCGTCGAGCCCGTTGCGTATACACCTCGTTTGTGTAGATCGGACCTGTTGCACTTCAAAAACATCGCAACATGGATTCTGTTTGCAATAATTTTAGCGTTTTCAACTACTTTAGACACTGAATATTTGTCGTATTGAAGCTAAGTTTGAAATGTTTTTATTTATCGTTTCTGTTCAAATCGATCATCTTTTAACATATTTTTCGATAATATTAATTCCTCGAAGTGTTTTTGCGCACGCTTCGCTGTCCAAGTAGGTACTCTTTTGCGATATTTTAAAAGATACATCCCATACAAAGTTAGTCGAATTTTACACTTTTTCGGTCACCGTGAAATATTTTGTCTTGATATTAACCGACTTTATTTTGACCGTCGCGTCGATGCCGTTGCGTAGACACCTCGTTTATGTAAAACGGACCTGTGGCATTTTAAAAACATTACAATATGGATTCTGTTTGCAATAATTTTAGCGTTTTCACCTACTTTAGACACTGAATATTTGTCGTTTTGAAGTTTAGTTTGAAATGTTTTAGTTTGCCGTTTCTGTTCAAATCGATCATCTTTTAGCATACATTTCGATCATATTAGCTCACTGAAGTGATTCTGCGCACGCTTTGCTGTTAAAGTAGGTACTCTTTTGCTATAATTTAAAAGATACATTCCATAAAAAGTTAGACGAATTTTACACTTTCTCGGTCACCGTGAAATATTTTGTATTGATATTAACCGACTTTATATTGACCGTCGCATCGAGCCCGTTGCAGATTATAATCGCTTGTGGAGATCGGACCTGTTGCACTTCAAAAACATCGCACTAGGATTCTGTTTGCAATAATTTTAGCGTTTTCAACTAATTTAGACACTGAATATTTGTCGTTTTAAAGCTTAGTTTGAAATGTTTTAGTTTGTCGTTTCTATTCAAATCGATCATCTTTTAGCATACATTTCGATCATATTAGCTCTCCGGAGTGTTTTTGCGTACGCTCCGCTGATCTAGTAGGTACTCCTGCGTTATTTTGAAAGATACATGCCATAGAATATTAGTCGAATTTTACACTTTTTCGGTAACCGTGAAATATTTTGTCTTGATATTAACCGACTTTATATGGACCGTCGCGTCGAGCCCGTTGCGTTGACTTCTCGTTTGTGTAGATCGGACCTGTTGCACTTCAAAAACATCGCAATATGGATTCTGTTTGCAAAAATTTTAGCGTTTTCACCTACTTTAGACACTGAATATTTGTCGTTTTAAAGCTTAGTTTGAAATGTTTTAGTTTGTCGTTTCTGTTCAAATCGATCATCTTTTAGCATACTTTTCGATCATATTAGCTCTCCGGAGTGTTTTTGCGTACGCTCCGCTGTTCTAGTAGGTACTCCCTGCGTTATTTTAAAAGATACATGCCATAGAATGTTAGTCGAATTTGACACTTTTTCGGTCACCGTGAAATATTTTGTCTTGATATTAACCGACTTTATATTGACCGTCGCATCGAGCCCGTTGCATAGACACATCGCTTGTGTAGATCGAACCTGTTGCACTTCAAAAACATCGCAATATGGATTCTGTTTGCAAAAATTTTAGCGTTTTCAACTACTTTAGACACTGAATATTTGTCGTTTTAAAGCTTAGTTTGAAATGTTTTAGTTTGTCGTTTCTGTTCAAATCGATCATCTTTTAGCATACTTTTCGATCATATTAGCTCGCCTGAGTGTTTTTGCGTACGCTTTGCTGTTCTAGTAGGTACTCCCTGCGTTATTTTAAAAGATACATGCCATACAAAGTTAGTCGAATTTTACACTTTTTCGGTCACCGTGAAATATTTTGTCTTGATATTAACCGACTTTATATGGACCGTCGCGTCGAGCCCGTTGCGTAGACAACTCGTTTGTGTAGATCGGACCTGTTGCACTTCGAAAACATCGCAACATGGATTCTGTTTGCAATAATTTTAGCGTTTTCACCTACTTTAGACACTGAATATTTGTCGTATTGAAGCTAAGTTTGAAATGTTTTTATTTATCGTTTCTGTTCAAATCGATAATCTTTTAGCATACTTTTTTATCGTATTAGCTCATTACAGTGTTTGTGCGCACGCACCGCTGTTGAAGTAGGTACTCTATTAGGTTATTTTAAAAGATACATGCCATACAATGTTAGTCGAATTTTACACTTTTTCGGTCACCGTGAAATATTTTGTCTTGATATTAACCGACTTTATATTGACCGTCGCATCGAGCCCGTTGCATTGACACATCGCTTGTGTAGATCGAACCTGTTGCACTTCAAAGACATCGCAATATGGATTCTGTTTGCAAAAATTTTAGCGTTTTCAACTACTTTAGACACTGAATATTTGTCGTTTTAAAGCTTAATTTGAAATGTTTTAGTTTGTCGTTTCTGTTCAAATCGATCATCTTTTAGCATTCTTTTCTTTTTTATTAGCTCACCGAAGTGGTTCTGCGCACGTTTCGTTGTTGAAATAGGTACTTTCTTGCGTTATTTTAAAACATACATCCCATACAAAGTTAGTCGAATTTTACACTTTTTCGGTCACCGTGAAATATTTTGTCTTGATATTAACCGACTTTATATTGACCGTCGCGTCGAGCCCGTTGCGTATACACCTCGTTTGTGTAGATCGGACCTGTTGCACTTCAAAAACATCGCAACATGGATTCTGTTTGCAATAATTTTAGCGTTTTCAACTACTTTAGACACTGAATATTTGTCGTATTGAAGCTAAGTTTGAAATGTTTTTATTTATCGTTTCTGTTCAAATCGATCATCTTTTAACATATTTTTCGATAATATTAATTCCTCGAAGTGTTTTTGCGCACGCTTCGCTGTCCAAGTAGGTACTCTTTTGCGATATTTTAAAAGATACATCCCATACAAAGTTAGTCGAATTTTACACTTTTTCGGTCACCGTGAAATATTTTGTCTTGATATTAACCGACTTTATTTTGACCGTCGCGTCGATGCCGTTGCGTAGACACCTCGTTTATGTAAAACGGACCTGTGGCATTTTAAAAACATTGCAATATGGATTCTGTTTGCAATAATTTTAGCGTTTTCACCTACTTTAGACACTGAATATTTGTCGTTTTGAAGCTCAGTTTGAAATGTTTTAATTTGCCGTTTCTGTTCAAATCGATCATCTATTAGCATACATTTCGATCATATTAGCTCTTCGAAGTGATTCTGCGCACGCTTCGCTGTTAAAGTAGGTACTCTTTTGCGATAATTTAAAAGATACATCCCATAAAATGTTAGACGAATTTTACACTTTTTCGGTCACCGTGAAATATTTTGTATTGATATTAACCGACTTTATATTGACCGTCGCATCGAGCCCGTTGCAGGGAAACATCGCTTGTGGAGATCGGACCTGTTGCACTTCAAAAACATCGCAATATGGATTCTGTTTGCAATAATTTTAGCGTTTTCAACTACTTTAGACACTGAATATTTGTCGTTTTAAAGCTTAGTTTGAAATGTTTTAGTTTGTCGTTTCTATTCAAATCGATCATCTTTTAGCATACATTTCGATCATATTAGCTCTCCGGAGTGTTTTTGCGTAAGCTCCGCTGATCTAGTAGGTACTACTCCCTGCGTTATTTTGAAAGATACATGCCATAGAATTTTAGTCAAATTTGACACTTTTTCGGTCACCGTGAAATATTTTGTCTTGATATTAACCGACTTTATATGGACCGTCGCGTCGAGCCCGTTGCGTATACACCTCGTTTATGTAAAACGGACCTGTGGCATTTTAAAAACATTGCAATATGGATTCTGTTTGCAATAATTTTAGCGTTTTCACCTACTTTAGACACTGAATATTTGTCGTTTTGAAGCTCAGTTTGAAATGTTTTAATTTGCCGTTTCTGTTCAAATCGATCATCTTTCAGCATACATTTCGATCATATTAGCTCTTCGAAGTGATTCTGCGCACGCTCCGCTGTTAAAGTAGGTACTCTTTTGCGATAATTTAAAAGATACATCCCATAAAATGTTAGACGAATTTTACACTTTTTCGGTCACCGTGAAATATTTTGTATTGATATTAACCGACTTTATATTGACCGTCGCATCGAGCCCGTTGCAGGGAAACATCGCTTGTGGAGATCGGACCTGTTGCACTTCAAAAACATCGCAATATGGATTATGTTTGGAATAATTTTAGCGTTTTCACCTACTTTAGACACTGAATATTTGTCGTTTTAAAGCTTAGTTTGAAATGTTTTAGTTTGTCGTTTCTGTTCAAATCGATCATCTTTTAGCATACTTTTTGATCATATTAGCTCTCCGGAGTGTTTTTGCGTACGTTCCGCTGTTCTATTAGGTACTCCCTGCGTTATTTTAAAAGATACATGCCATAGAATGTTAGTCGAATTTGACACTTTTTCGGTCACCGTGAAATATTTTGTCTTGATATTAACCGACTTTATATGGACCGTCGCGTCGAGCCCGTTGCGTAGACAACTCGTTTGTGTAGATCGGACCTGTTGCACTTCGAAAACATCGCAACATGGATTCTGTTTGAAATAATTTAAGCGTTTTCACCTACTTTAGACATTGAATATTTGTCGTTTTGAAGCTCAGTTTGAAATGTTTTAATTTGCCGTTTCTGTTCAAATCGATCATCTTTCAGCATACATTTCGATCATATTAGCTCTTCGAAGTGATTCTGCGCACGCTCCGCTGTTAAAGTAGGTACTCTTTTGCGATAATTTAAAAGATACATCCCATAAAATGTTAGACGAATTTTACACTTTTTCGGTCACCGTGAAATATTTTGTATTGATATTAACCGACTTTATATTGACCGTCGCATCGAGCCCGTTGCAGGGAAACATCGCTTGTGGAGATCGGACCTGTTGCACTTCAAAAACATCGCAATATGGATTATGTTTGGAATAATTTTAGCGTTTTCACCTACTTTAGACACTGAATATTTGTCGTTTTAAAGCTTAGTTTGAAATGTTTTAGTTTGTCGTTTCTGTTCAAATCGATCATCTTTTAGCATACTTTTTGATCATATTAGCTCTCCGGAGTGTTTTTGCGTACGTTCCGCTGTTCTATTAGGTACTCCCTGCGTTATTTTAAAAGATACATGCCATAGAATGTTAGTCGAATTTGACACTTTTTCGGTCACCGTGAAATATTTTGTCTTGATATTAACCGACTTTATATGGACCGTCGCGTCGAGCCCGTTGCGTAGACAACTCGTTTGTGTAGATCGGACCTGTTGCACTTCGAAAACATCGCAACATGGATTCTGTTTGAAATAATTTAAGCGTTTTCACCTACTTTAGACATTGAATATTTGTCGTTTTGAAGCTCAGTTTGAAATGTTTTAATTTGCCGTTTCTGTTCAAATCGATCATCTTTCAGCATACTTTTCGATCATATTAGCTCACCAAAGTGATTCTGCTTGCGCTCCGCTGTTGAAGTAGGTACTTTTTTGCGATAATTTAAAAGATACATCCCATAAAAATTTAGTCGAATTTTACACTTTTTCGGTCACCGTGAAATATTTTGTATTGATATTAACCGACTTTATATTGACCGTCGCATCGAGCCCGTTGCATAAAAACATCGCTTGTGTAGATCGGACCTGTTGCACTTCAAAAAATTCGCAATATGGATTCTGTTTGCAATAATTTTAGCGTTTTCAACTACTTTAGACACTGAATATTTGTCGTTTTAAAGCTCAGTTTGAAATGTTTTAATTTGCCGTTTCTGTTCAAATTGATCATCTCTTAGCATACTTTTCGATCATATTAGCTCACCGAAGTGATTCTGCTTGCGCTCCGCTGTTGAAGTAGGTACTCTTTTGCGATAATTTAAAAGATACATTCCATAAAAAGTTAGTCGAATTTTACACTTTTTCGGTCACCGTGAAATATTTTGTATTGATGTTAACCGACTTTATATTGACCGTTGCATCGAGCCCGTTGCATAGAAACATCGCTTGTGTAGATCGGACCTGTTGCACTTCAAAAACATCGCAATATGGATTCTGTTTGCAATAATTTTAGCGTTTTCAACTACTTTAGACACTGAATATTTGTCGTTTTAAAGCTTAGTTTGAAATGTTTTAGTTTGTCGTTTCTGTTCAAATCGATCATCTTTTAGCATACATTTCGATCATATTAGCTCTCCGGAGTGTTTTTGCGTACGCTCCGCTGTTCTAGTAGGTACTCCCTGCGTTATTTTAAAAGATACATGCCATAGAATGTTAGTCGAATTTTACACTTTTTCGGTCAGCGTGAAATCAAATCAAATCAAATAAAAATTATTTATTCAATTTAGGACACAAAATGCCACTTATGTGTTATATATAGTAGAGGGTAAACGTAAACTAAGTATAAATAGTGACGTTTGATTTGTGGTTAAGCAGTTCGCAAATAGACGTGAATGCAGACAGACCGTTGTTTTATTTATTAGTGGTGATTGCGGGTGGACTTAAATTTGATACGCGACGGTTACAGTGTTACGTACGGTGCGGAACAATGTCGAAATTAAGTGAATTCAATGTGAAGGACGGCAATTGGCAGTCATACTGTACATGTATATGACTCGAGATGTATTTCAAAGTTAATAACGTGAAAGAAGAACTGCAATTACCGACACTTATAGCGTACATGGGTGAGGAGGCGTATGAGCTGTTACTAAATCTATGCAGTCCGCGCAAACCGGCCGAAATGACCTTGGACGAGGTCAAGCAAGCAATGTTAAACCATTTGCAACCGAAACCATCGGTTTTAGCGGAAAGATATAAATTTCGCCAGAGACGTCAGTGCATAGGTGAGACCATTGCAGTTTACGTGTCGGAACTAAAAAAACTGTCGCGATATTGTGAATTTGGTGCAACTTTGAACGATAACCTAAGGGACCAATTTGCGTGCGGAATACTAAGTGATGTAATCAGACAACGGTTGTTTGCGGAAGGGGACCTAACTTTTGTAAAAGCAGTGTTAGTGGCGAACTCCATGGAGGCGGCGGAAAAAGATTCTGCGATGGTGACCATGAACGGCGGCAACGAGGGCATATCGGCGTTGCGGGCGGCGGTCGCACCCGGGGACAGGGGCCGGACGGGGCCGGATACATCGGGACGACGTAGTTCCGCAGGAATGGATTTGAATGGGACATTGAACAGGCTACAAATACAGGGAGGATGTTTAGCTTGTGGTGATTATAGGCATCAGAAAAATGACTGCAGATTTAAAACATATGAGTGCAGCCGTTGTAAGAAAGTGGGTCATCTAAGGCGTGTATGCCAACTGAATATAAGCCCTCACGAGTCTAGAGCCTATCAAAGCGGGCAATCGCGAAGGCGCGGTGGCGTTCACGCTAGTAACACCGAGAACCGCGTCGAACGTTCGAGAAGCGGACGCTCGGGATCAAAGTTCGTGAATCGAATCGAAACGTATCGTGAAGCGAGCGAAGACGAGGCTGAAAACATCAACGACGAAGATAAAAATGAAGAAAACATTTATCAAATGTCATTAAATCAGTACCGACCGGTGAGCATACTAATATGTGTTGATAAGGTTAATTTGCCAATGGAAATTGACACAGGTTCACCTTTGTCTTGCATTTCATTTGAAACTTATAAGTTATTTTTTCAACATGTACCTATTCAAAAATGTGATTTATCAGTTAGATTCTATAATGGCAGTAAAGTTAAGCCGTTAGGCTATTTAGAGGTAACGGTTAATCATAACAAAATGTATAAAAAGTTAGATTTGTACGTTTTTAATGATGGAGTAACATCGCTACTGGGGCGTCAGTGGATAGCTGAATTAAATATTTCTATACCAAATATATCTATACAATATAACTCTTTAAATAAAAGCTGTTATTTAAATGAAGTTAAGGAATTGAGTAGTGTACAGATAGATGTAATCGTTAATGATGTTGTCAATAGATATAAGGAGTTATTCGACGGCGGTTTGGGTTGCTTCAACGGGGGACGGGCGACGCTTCGCATCCGCGAGGGGGCCGAGCCCGTGTTCTGCCGCGCGCGTCCGCTACCTTACGCGCTGCGCGCGCGCGTCGACGCCGAGTTGGACGCCATGCTGCGCGCTGGCATCATCGAGCCCGTTGACTGCTCGGACTGGGCCACTCCGCTGGTAATAGTACACAAACCGGACGGCGCTTTACGCATCTGTGCTGATTATAAGGTGACGTTGAATAAAGTTTTAAAAGTAGATAAGTACCCTGTGCCTAAAATTGATGTTTTACTTACTAAATTAGGTGGTTATAAATATTTCACCAAGCTAGATTTATCTCAAGCTTACAATCAGGTATTGTTAGACAATACGAGTAATTTAACGGTTATTAATACTCATAGAGGTCTCTTTAAATATAATAGACTTGTTTACGGACTTTCGTCGAGTCCAGGGATATTTCAAAGGATTATGACACAATTATTTTCTCACATGCCCAATGTCGCTGTATTTTTAGATGATATTTTAATTGCTAGCAAGACGATTGCATCGAATTTAGAAACCCTACATAAGGTACTCAGGATTCTGCAGGAACATGGTTTGAAAATAAAGAAACAAAAATGTGATTTCTTTAACACAGAGGTAAAATATTTGGGTTATGTAATCAGTAGCCAAGGGATAAACGTTGATCCAGACAAAATTCAACCGATAGTAGATCTTCATCCACCGAAAAATGTTTCTGAACTTAGATCGTTTCTTGGGATGATTAATTTCTACGGCAAATTTATTAAAAACTTAAGTCTTCATTTATCGCCTTTAAATGATTTGCTGAAGAAAGGAAAACAGTGGCATTGGAGAAACATACATGATAGTTGCTTTAAGTCGGTAAAAAGATTACTAATCAGTGCGAATGTGCTAGCGCACTACGACGAGTCGTGCGAGCTCGTGCTCACGTGCGACGCGAGCGCGCACGGGCTGGGCGCGGTGCTCGCGCAGCGCGGCGCGGGCGGCGCCGAGCGACCCGTGGCCTATGCTTCGCGCGCACTTACCCGTGCCGAGCTTAACTATAGCCAAATTCACAAGGAGGCTCTTGCAATAGTTTTTTCTGTAAAAAAATTTCATTAGTTTTTATATGGTAGACATTTTACATTACGGACGGATCATAAACCCTTAGTAAGCATTTTCGGCCCGGAGGCGGGAGTACCGAGCATGACAGCGAGTAGATTGCAGAGGTGGGCGTTGTTGTTGTCAGCCTATGATTTTTCTATTGAATATGTTAGTACTGATAACAATACTGCTGATGCATTATCACGCATGATAGATAGCTATAAAGCGTTGAACGCGAAAACTCACGAGTCCGATGAACCGGAACAGACCTATTTACATTTTGCCTCCGAAGCATTACTACTTAAATATGAGGATATCAGAGACGGGACTAGGAAAGACCCCATTTTAGGTCGCGTATTAAGTTACGTTAAAGACGGGTGGCCAAAGGAAGTCGAGATACGCGAACTTCAACCTTACTTCAATAGACGTAACGAGTTATATACAGAATTGGGTTGTCTCATGTGGGGCTATAGACTCGTAATACCTAGCGCCTGTCGGGATAATGTACTCAAAGAACTACACGACACACACATGGGCATCGTGCGGACGAAGAGCATCGCCCGCAGCTACGTGTGGTGGCCCGGCGTCGACGAGGCGGTGGAGGCGCTGTGCCGCGCGTGCGCCGTGTGCGCGGAGCTGGCGGCGGCGCCGGCGCAGCACGCGCCCGTGCCGTGGCCATGGCCGGCCCGTCCGTGGTCGCGGCTACATGTCGATTTCTTAGGGCCAATTTGTGGCAAGAAATACTTAGTAGTTATAGACGCTTGTTCTAAGTGGATCGAGATCTGCAAGATGCAGAATACGACCGCTAAAACCGTAATAGATGGATTACGAGAAATGTGGGCTCGTTTTGGTATCCCTAAACAACTAGTTAGCGATAACGGGCCCCCGTTCAGTAGTGACGAATTTAATTCTTTTTTAACAAACAATGGAGTAGAACACATTTTTTCCGCACCGTATCACCCTGCCTCAAACGGTTTAGCTGAAAATGCGGTAAAAATATGTAAAAGGGTCATTAAAAAAGCGCTTGCGCAACGAAGAGACATAGACATAGCCTTACAACGTTTCCTATTAATTTATCGAACTACAGAACATAGTACGACTAAGGAAAGTCCCGCACAAATATTGCAAGGTAGATCGTTACGAACGAGATTTGACCGGCTGAAACCTTCTCGGGAGGATCAGGTGGCGGCAGCGCAGCGCCGGCAGCAGCGGGCGGCGGGCGGCTCGTGACGCGCCTTCCAGGTCGGAGACTCGGTCTGGGTGCGGGTGTATCATCCTAATAGTAAGTGGGTAAGTGGTATAATTCTCGAAAAGTTAGGTAACACAGACTATAATGTAAAATTAGATGATGGCACAGTGGTACATAGGCACGCAGACCAAATTCGGTTAAGATGTAAAGTAAATACGTCTAATACGGTTTCAACGCACCTTTCAGACAGCACAGGTTCGAATAAAAATGTATTAGATCATTCGAGGAAACCGGTTTACTATCCAGCTGCGTGTCTTAGGCCGAGCGGTGGGTCAGTGATGTCGGCGGGGGGCGAGGGCAGTAGGCGGCCCGCGGTCCCGGCCCACAACGAATGCGAAGTGTCAGGCTCAGAATTAGGTAGAACTCAGGAACAGATAGGAACACACACAAATAGTACTTCTGAACCTCTGCAAATCGCAAATGAGTCTCGATATCCAATACGTACGCGTAGACCCCCAGAGCGATTTGGATATTCATAGTCTAAGTAAAATAAGATCTAAGATTTTTTGTATCCGTATATCCGTATGTTGTATTTATGTATTGAGTATAGATTTAGATGTATTTTTCAACCTTAAGTTTAAGTACTATTTTTCAATTATGTTTTACTCCCTTTGAACATTGATAATGTATTAAGCTATGTTCATAGTTCATATCGCTTTTTCACTACAAAGTGTTAATGTTTTAAATAAGTCAGTGAATGAATGTCATGTGAAATAAACTTTTGTTTACTTAATATTGGTAATAAGGGTGGAGGTGTTATATATAGTAGAGGGTAAACGTAAACTAAGTATAAATAGTGACGTTTGATTTGTGGTTAAGCAGTTCGCAAATAGACGTGAATGCAGACAGACCGTTGTTTTATTTATCATTATGAACGTCAATAATTAGTGTAATATCAATCAATTTTGGCCCGTATGAGGCAAGAACATGTTTCTTTATCTTTTGGGCCCTACTAGCGCTTCGAGACATAACACAGACAATTTGGCAAGTGCTGAGAATAAACGCCGGAACAAACTCAGTCACCACTAGCTGCCTCAAAAATGATACAAATCAAAATAAACAGGTAGGTACATCAGTTTGGTGCAGGCTGGACTGTCCATACATTTTCGTCATTAAGATAGTCTTGAATTTTATAATACCCCTTCGACACTAGGGTAGTTTTGACATGTAACTTAAATTTGTGAATAGGTAGTTCGATGACATTATTAGGTATATTGTTGAAAAATTTAACACAATTTCCCAGGAATGAATTCATTGTTTTGGCTAACCTGAAGTTTGGAATGACAAGTTTGCTTTTATTTCGTGTGTTATACGAATGTATGTCACTTTTTTCATGAAAAAATCTAAATTTTTACGTACGTACATGATATTATCAAATATGTATTGAGAAGCGACAGTGAGGATGTTAATTTCCTTAAAGAATTCTCTCAGGGATTCGCGGGGACTAAGTTTGTAAATGGCACGAATGGCTCTTTTCTGTTAAATAAAGATGGTATCGATGTCCGCAGCAGAACCCCACAAGAGAAGACCATAAGACATTATACTATGAAAGTAACTAAAATACACAAGCCTGGCTGTTTCAACATCAGTCATATGTCTAATTTTTCTAACCGCAAAGGCAGCTGAAGCGAGTCTCCCAGCCAGAGCGTCAACATGTGGTCCCCACTGCAATTTCGAATCCAATGTAATGCCCAGAAAAACAGTGGAGTTTGATAGATCTAATTTTTCATCGTTAAGTACAATTTCTGTGGTAGCTTGCTTCACGTTAGGCATGGTGAATTTAATACATTTAGTCTTTTTTGTATTAAGAAGGAAGTTATTGCTAGTGAACCAATTTGATACCTTAGAGAGAGCTCTGCTAACATTGTCAAATGCTTTTTCGCCTCTTCTTGATTTGAAGATTAAAGATGTATCATCAGCAAACAGAACTATCTCACAGGAGTCCTTTGAATAAAAAGGAAGGTCATTAATATAGATCAAAAACAGCAAAGGTCCCAATATTGAGCCCTGGGGCACTCCCATTTGAAGCGGGGCACCTGAGGAGTTAATGCCATTAACGTTTACTGTTTGTAGTCTGCCTGAGAGGTAAGAATTCAACAGTTTTGACGCATTATTAGATACACCGTAATGTTCCAGTTTCATAATGAGTGTTTGATGATCGACACAATCAAATGCCTTCGATAAGTCACAGAATACACCTATCGCATCATGTTTATCTTCATAGGCATCCAAAATGTGTTTGACGAGTGCCACCCCAGCATCTGTTGTATTTCTACCTTTGGAGAAACCAAACTGTTTCTCATGCAATAATTTGTGAAGTTTAAAATGAGAAAGCAATTGATTAAATATAACTTTTTCAAAAATTTTGCTAAATGCAGGTAGAATGGAAATTGGCCTGAAGTTGCTTGGGTCACTTTTTTCTCCTGACTTAAATAAAGGTATAATTTTACTATATTTCAGTAAAGTAGGAAATTGACCTTGATCAATACATTCGTTGAATATATGTGCTAAGTGAGATGCTACGAGAGGTATAATGGGTTTTATTGTGTCAGTTGATATTCCCCATATATCCTTAGTTTTTATTTGTTTTAATTCCTTGAAAGTTTTAACGATCATCAAAGGGTTAATATAAGTGAAATCAAATGAGGAGTTACACCTGTCAACACACGATACCAGCAGTGATTTAGCATGCAGAGCGCACGAATTAAGTTGTTTTGTGGTTTCGATGGGTATATTACAGAAGTACTTCTCGAAGGCACCTGCAACTTCATTGTCAAATTTAATATTTTTATTATCAATTTTTAATGTAAACGTATGATCACGTGGTTTATTTTTACAAGTTTCTTTGTTTATAATATTCCAAGTCTCTTTAATTTTATTACTGGATTTATTAATTTTCTCACGTATATAATTAGATTTAGCTACCATGCAAACATTCTTGAATAACTTTGAGTATTTTTTAACATATTCTAAAAATATTGGGTCATTATTTCTATATACTTTTTGATTATATAATTCAAACATTTTTTTCCTACTGATGTGTATACCTACTGTAGCCCAGTCACTGAATTTTGGTTTTAGGTTGTTTATAACTAATTTCTTTTTAGGAAAATTTTTGTCAAATTCAGTTTTAATTAATTCAAAAAAATACTTATATGGGTTATTAACATTGTCATTAATAAAAGGCAAAAGCGGAATTTTATCACTTAAGTTAGATTTAAATTTTTCTTAACGGAAATCAGTGAGTGGTCTAAATTTAATTTCATTTTTAGTCGGCACGAAACGGTGTTCAAACGTGACTGACTGTCCACAGTGATCGGATTTTACAAAATTTACTATAGATTTTTTAATCACACTAGAGTTACAAAATATATTGTCCAAGCAAGTAGCTGTTGTAGCAGTAATTCTAGTTGGTTCAGCAAAAACAGGAATTAAATTAAAGGATTTGAAAAGGCTTAAAAACCTCACTCTATAGGTTTTTTCTTCATCTATAATATCGACATTGAAATCGCCACATACAACTACTTTCTTTTTATTTGTAAATAATTTCCTGAGGGAGTCCTCCATAATAGACTCAAATAATTTAAAATTACCAGTAGGGGGCCTATAAACACAAACAATTATGTAATCGTCCAGCTCTGCACATGATATCTCAATAGTTCGTTCAACAGAAAGAGATACAATATATTTGCGCTCTTTACATTTTAAATTATTATTGATTAATATAAGTGACCCGCCATGGATGGCTGTTTTCCTTGAGAACGAACTAATAAGGCTACAATTTTCTATAGACAACATAAGTTCATACTTTATGAGCCAGTGCTCAGTGACACACAAAACATGAATATTCCTTTCTTGTATGAATAATTCTACTTCTAATTCCTTCCCGGATAAGCCTTGGATATTTTGATGCACTATGTTTAAATGATTTGAAATTTTTGAGCTCGCTAAGTTATGTTCTAAGCAAGAGTTTTCCTCTATTGTCTGAATATTCAATTTAAATAATTGGTAATTGGAACAGATTCCAATGGTAGAATATTCATGTCAATGGTCTGCTCAATAGAAGCAGACTTGGTAGCCAAGTTCTTGGCTGAACAATCTATACAATATGATAGCGAAAAAGCTATTTGTCTTTTGAGATAATTATTCACATAATATTTATCTCTCGTCAGGTAAATCTTATTTTTAAAATAATTATTAATGTCAATTACATGGAATTTGTGAACATTATAGAATGTCAATTTATGTATGTCCAGGTTTATTTTATACCTGTGATTATTTTCTTCGTCTGGCAAGCCGCTGCTATATGGTAAGGTAAACAAAACAATTTTACCTATATTTAGCAATTTTAAACTTTCAAAAATATTTATGAATTTCTTTTTGTTTACATTACCTCTATTTCTTATAAAAATTATTAGGGTAGAATTTACACTGAATTTAAAACTAAGTATTTTATTGATAATAACATCATAAGATGCTCCAGGCATGCAGTGATTTATCACACTTTGTCCCATATATTGTGCAAGTAATGGCCCCATGTTTTTACCCATCTCATCACTAAACATAACTATATTATTTGTTGATTGGTATGGAGTTTTGTTAGGCAGGAAACTGTTGGATTGTACACAGGACAGTTTGAGAGGGCTTGTGGTTGATTTGTGAAGTGATGATGACTCACACCCGGACCCAACAAACATCAATGGGTTGGAATTTGATTTAGAAGGGTAATTACAATCGCAAGAAGTTATGATGTCTGTTAACATCTGGATGTGTTCACCACACTCTTTTTTGGTACATTTATATGTCTCAGTCATTATTTTTAATGAGAGTTTGAGATTTTCTAATTCATTTTCTAATTTCAATATGTCTTTTTCATATTTTGTCACACTATTTTGTAATATTAAAGAACATGCATCTAACTCATCGCCAAGTTGCCTTCTCTCATTTATATATTTTACTTTTGTAAACAAACAATTTTGTTTTTTAACTAATTTATTTGTTTTTTTTTATAAACCTGTTAATTCTAACATATTTCTTAAATTTGTTTTTACTGCACCTTGAAATCCCTGTAGAGGCTGTGGTAGGGGAATCCGTTGTTAAATCTATAGTCACAATAGGTGGACTTCCAGGTGCAGTTTGGATCTGGCTGGGCGCACTACCAACTAACTTGTCAAATAAAAGGCTGGTTTGGCTGTCAATGCAGTTTTGCTTCTCCATCTCCAAGTGGTGAATATGATCTCGGGCCTCCTCAAGATCTTGTTGAAGGGCAGTTATGCGATTGAGGTTCTGCTCGTACTCCTCACAGCACTAACCGAACCCACTTATAACGGATTGCAGCTTGTCACGTTCGTCAATTAATAAGCCGTAGTTGGTGTGCAGCTCAGCCATCTCTTTCTTCAATTGACTGTTACTATCCAGCACATCCAACAGTATCCTCTCATTGTCTTCGCTTTCCCTATTCAGTTGCTCAATCCGTTCCTTGGCCGCCTGCAGTTCCTTCAAAGCCAGTAGGAGTTTAGATTCCTCCTGGCGAGCATAGGCTTTGCGAGTAAGCATCTTTACGCTTAATGAAAATAAAAACACGTAAAAAGTAAGCCAAAGAATTGGTTGATCAACTAGAGGTTAGATATTTGTTAACGTAAATACGTAAACAATATAACCTCAACGTGAAAAAAAATGTTCGTAAGGCGTAATTTTATTGTAATTTTATAGTTAAATATGTGTTATACGTGAACTATGACGCATAAACAAGATAATTAGAAATATCAGAAAGAGAAAACAATGATTCACAATATTTCACAAGTTCGAATTCACAATGTCATTGACCGGTTATCACCGTTACACATAAACACTAAAGTCCGTGAGTTGTTGCACTTTTTTACACTAGCACTTAATTATACAGCGTAGTTATGTTTAATGTTGATTTTGAGCCGCTAAATAACTATTAAATTAATTAAATTCGATGTTTAAATATGAGACAAATGCAATCCAGCTATTGTAAAATATTTTGTCTTGATATTAACCGACTTTATATGGACCGTCGCGACGAGCCCGTTACAAAGACACCTCGTTTATGTAGACCGGACCTGTGGCATATTACAAACATCGCAATATGGATTCTGTTTGCAATAATTTTAGCGTTTTCACCTACTTAAGACACTGAATATTTGTCGTTTTGAAGCTCAGTTTGAAAGGTTTTAGTTTATCATTTCTGTTCAAATCGATCATCTTTTAGTATACTTTCCTTTTTTATTAGCTCATCGAAGTAGTTTTGCGCACGCTTTGCTGTTCTAGTAGGTACTCTTTTGCGATATTTTAAAAGATACATCCCGTAAAAAGTTAGTCAAATTTTACACTTTTTCGGTCACCGTGAAATATTTTGTCTTGATATTAACCGACTTTATATTGACCGTCGCGTCGATGCCGTTGCATAGACACCTCGTTTATGTAGACCGGACCTGTGGCATTTTACAAACATCGCAATATGGATTCTGTTTGCAATAATTTAAGTGTTTTCACCTAATTTAGACACTTAATATTTGTCGTTTTGAAGCTCAGTTTGAAATGTTTTAGTTTGTCGTTTCTGTTCAAATCGATCATCTTTTAGTATACTTTTCTTTTTTATTAGCTCACTGAAGTGGTTTTGCGCACGCTCCGCTATTCAAGTAGGTACTCTTTTGCGATATTTTAAAAGATACATCCTATACAAAGTTAGTCGAATTTCACACTTTTTCGGTCACTGTGAAATATTTTGTCTTGATATTAACCGTCTTTATATTGACCGTCGCGTCGATGCCGTTGCGTAGACACCTCGTTTATGTAAAACGGACCTGTGGCATTTTTAAAACATTGCAATATGGATTCTGTTTGCAATTATTTTAGCGTTTTCACCTACTTTAGACAGTAAATATTTGTCGTTTTGAAGCTCAGTTTGAAATGTTTTAGTTTGTCGTTTCTGTTCAAATCGATCAACTTTTAGCATTCTTTTTGATAACATTAGCTCACCGAAGTAGTTTTGCGCACGCTCCGCTGTTCTAGTAGGTACTCTGTTGCGATATTTTAAAAGATACATGCCATACAATGTTAGTCGAATTTGACACTTTTTCGGTCACCGTGAAATATTTTGTCTTGATATTAACCGACTTTATATGGACCGTCGCGTCGAGCCCGTTGCGTAGACAACTCGTTTGTGTAGATCGGACCTGTTGCACTTCGAAAACATCGCAACATGGATTCTGTTTCCAATAATTTTAGCGTTTTCACCTACTTTAGACACTGAATATTTGTCGTATTGAAGCTAAGTTTGAAATGTTTTTATTTATCGTTTCTGTTCAAATCGATAATCTTTTAGCATACTTTTTTATCGTATTAGCTCATCAAAGTGTTTTTGCGTACGCTCCGCTGTTCTAGTAGGTACTCCCTGCGTTATTTTAAAAGATACATGCCATAGAATGTTAGTCGAATTTGACACTTTTTCGGTCACCGTGAAATATTTTGTCTTGATATTAACCGACTTTATATTGACCGTCGCATCGAGCCCGTTGCATAGACACATCGCTTGTGTCGATCGAACCTGTTGCACTTCAAAAACATCGCAATATGGATTCTGTTTGCAAAAATTTTAGCGTTTTCAACTACTTTAGACACTGAATATTTGTCGTTTTAAAGCTTAGTTTGAAATGTTTTAGTTTGTCGTTTCTGTTCAAATCGATCATCTTTTAGC